>JAIKVJ010001524.1:0-12497 GCA_024679225.1 Phytophthora pisi
TGAGGTGAATTACCGGGCAGACGCTGCGGCTGCGAAGCAGGCACAGGAGATGCCCGTGGTTCGTAAAAAAGAAAACTCATAATAATAGAAAGCGATTATACCAAAAACCTCCTATCCCAGCCTTCGCGGAGCCCTAGTTTCATTTCGATTTAGTTTTCTCAGTATGGTTATCGAGATCGGAGTGAGATAGGTGGGGGGCAAAAGCTAATCGTTTTATTTCATTTTGGAACTCTTCCGACATTCATTCTGTTTTATTCCTAAGACCTCGCTCGACAAAGGACTCGAGGCGCTGAGGATCTTACGTGGGTTGCAGTTCGGGAAAGTAGTAGTAATATTAGCACTACTACCGTACTACACAAAATAAATGTTAACAAAAAGACTGCAGTATTGAGCAAAATCTTAACACAAAAATTGCAGTTTTTGTTTTAAAAAAATTGCTAAGATGAGTGCAGTTTCAAGATTTCAAAAAGCAGTTTGTTGTGAAGTGCGGTATTATCACTACTACCGTAGTTACCTCGCTACTATAGCGATATCACTACTAAGAGTGGTTAGAGAAGGCTAAACTATGGGTTGGATGCCTGGTTCATTCAGGTATCCATTACAACTTGCAGATATCAGGTTCTGTGTGTACGATATCTGGTGAATTGGCTGCGTTTTTCAACCAAAGTATCAGGTAGAGATGGACTAGAATCGGAGCCAGACGACAGCTTTAGCCAGACTAAAAATGAAGACGTCAAGTTTTGCTCGGACACGAATTAGTCTGGCCATGACTAATTTTGAAGCCAGACAAAATTTGAGCCCAGAGTAATTAGTGTGCCAAATCCTGATCCTCGTGCAGTGCCGCTTCAACTAACAAAATATACGCCGAATGGCTCGTCGCAATGTGCTACATGGAGCTTCTGCGTGGGAGCGGGAGGAAAAGGCTAACCAGCAACGAGACTACGCTGCACAGCTCCAAGAGCAGGTACATGTGCTACGTGAATCGTATCTACAACATTAGACAACGGAGAGCGTAACCAAACCAATCCCCCCCCTTTGCAGGTTTTACAGAAACAAGCTAAGCAGGAGCAGGAGAAAGCGCGCAAGCAGCAAGAGCAGCGCGAGGAGCTGGACATGCTGGTGAGGAAATTGTCCACTCAATTGTGTCCTTTGGCCTATTGCACCGGCTGACTGGTATCTTGGCACCAAGGAGCGTGAACGAGAAGCAGCGAGCAGGAAGCACCATCCACAGCAAGAGCAGGCAGCACCTGATTTTCCTCCGCTCGCCCAATCACCTCAACGTACAGACGTAATGCGGCATGTGCCGGTGGTGGACCCTCAGCACCAGGGAACACAGCTGGCGTCACCGACGAAAGCGACCACAGCGGGGATTAGCGCAGGAGCAGCTGCACCGGATCTTGTGCACGATAACTCGGCCTTCACGCCCTCGAGTTGCGGAGGATCGGAGCCATACACCCCCACTTTTAGCTCTACACCCTCCATTTCCGAGTCTGTTTTCCGGGAACCCGGAATCGGTGCGCGGTCTGTCGCTTTTTACGAGGACTTGGCAGCGCTTCACCGACTTACAGCCGAGGTTGACAAACGCTGCTACCTTTTCAGTTGCAATTCATGCAATGTGCATAACGTGGTTCTTGTGTTTGAACGTACTTGCGTAGCTAGACTTAGCGGCGAAGCAAAGACACACCAAAGCTCAGGTTTGTGTTCTGTAATGTCTTCGTTGTCGAGATTGAAGCTAAAGTGGAGCTGTGAATGCAGAGTACATACATGAAGCCAAACTTCATCCATCAAGAGGAAACCTCGCCCTCTGTGCTAGGTTCACCCGCAAGGACGGACACAGACAAGGTTGGTTCTGGGGCTGTACGCGGCATAGTAAATGTGTTCACCGCAGTTCACACAACATGTATGTTATGCAATGCGATCAGGCATCAAACGAAGACAATCAGCTCGAAAAACATGCAACAGAGCCCCAACAACGAATTAGGTATGCGTTGTGCTGTATTTGGTTCCTTCAATCACCGTGACCCACAAACTTATCGAAAGATCGACAATGTTCAGATCGAGTGATGACGGATTGCTAGGTGAGAGCGTGTTGCTACCACTCGGGACAGCAATGCCCATGTCAAGATTCAAGCAGTCGAAGGCTATCTCGAAACCACAAACCAATTATCCAGCACAACAGTTCGCTGCAGACGAAGATGAAGCTCTAGATAATCATAGTGAGATGATGCGCTTTGCAAACTGATGAGAACCTGCATAGCATTCTTGGGTCGGTGTTTTGAATAAAATAGCCAGGATGAACAGGTTTATTATGAGCTTATGTTTCTCGGTGCATCTCGCTACTGGCAATGACCATGAGCTCCGACGACTGTGAGGTCATGTTTCCCAAAACGCAGACAGCATCTCGCTTCATGACGAAAGCGGGAGCGACACTGCCACCACACGCGAATCTGCGGATCAAAAGAGTTAGCGAACTTTTCATTCGGCAGCAAAATACCAAGCAACTTTCTCGTACCTTAAGCCTTCCCACCGCCACTCGCCAACGATAGCTTTGCATTCTTCTCTTGGACAACGGATTGCCCCCTCTGGGTGTGTGGTCGCTTGATCAAGTGTCCAGGACTGAGGATCCACAAACCACTGCTTGCAGTCGTTCAATGCCACCATCACTGTCGAGTCTTCGTCAACTAACCGTGTCATTTGTTCCTCTGTAGACCCGCTATGAGCTTGAGACACGGTACTGACCTCCACAAGTTGCTGGATGTTCCGATGCCAGTCGACGGCGTTGCGCTTCAGGAATATCAAATGGGCGGGGGTTTGGCCCACCCCCGATGGTCTTGTGTCCTCGGAAGCGAAAGGAGGTACACTGGGCTTTTGCAGCTCGGGGATTCCCTTGTGGAGGGTTTCACAACTCGGATCCTTCGCAGTGCGTTTTTGGGCTTTGAAAGACGTAAGAGAACGCCACAAACCAGCTCCCGGCTTCTTTTTGGGCTCGCCGTTCACTTTGTTCGGAGAAAACGTCGCCGAACTCGTACGCTTGTTTTCTTCCGTGGCGGGGCGTCGTGCAGGTTGCAAAATTTGCAGCGACTGAGGGGAGGTTCCCGATTGCCCTTCTGCCTCAGGATCGAGACTCGGTTTACTGAGCACTGGTGACGCACTCTTTCTCTTGCTACAATCGTCGGAGGGTCCTGTGAGTGAACCAGTTCCCACAGTTACGCTGGGGCTGTGAGGCCTTAGACGCAACATGGCGAGCAATGGTTTCTTCGTGACGGTGTCTCTTGTCGTGACGACAACTTGCTCTTCACCAGTCGACGAATTCGTTGGTGAACCGCTCGTGCCATTGCCGTCTACCTGTCCCCGTAAAGCCCCCAAAAAGCACGTGCTACCCCCATCAGAATGAGATTTGCCCGTGAGTTTCGACAGGTCGTGGTGATGAACAATGGCACCCGCGCAGAACAGGCTTTCTCCGCACGATTGACAGCCATATATGGTCCCCATGGAGCGCAACGCTGGAATAAAGGACGCGGCAGGCTTCTCTGGTGTTGCTTTGGAACATCTTGACCCCCGGGGAAGCGAAAGACAGAATCCGCTCGGTACTCTTTCGCCCAGCATTCCTCGATCGTCACAGCCAGAGGCTAACATCTCAATTGACGACTGCTTTTTCAAGAGCGGGGGTAGATCCGACGCTTGCTGCGACTGGCGGCGCTTCCTGGCCACCTCGCTATTAAGCTCGCCGTCCTGGTGCTGTTGGGCCAGCCGTGCTAAGCGCGCCTTGAGAATATGCTGGTTTGCGATGAAAACGTCACCACTCGCGGTCTCGAGGCACTTGAGCTGAGCGTCAAAGCCAACGTTTAGACACACGACCGGCCGCAGTGCCTTCACGTGAGCTGAAATAGTCGAGTACGACATCTGCTGCTTCATCATCAGGAACGCCATCGCGACTGCAGGGGATCTTGAACGTCCGCCGGCGCAATGCACAAGCACGCCGCCTTGCTTCAGTCCAGCGTCGATAAATACCGCAGCAATGGGGAGGCAGCTCAGTATACTGGCGTATTCCTTGTCACGGATACTTAGACTCAGGTACGTGAAGTCCTCGGGGAACGTCGCGTAGCTGCCCGCGAGATTGAGCACGTGCGATATCTTGTTGGCCTTGAGAGCTTCGACGTTGAAGGCGGCGTGAATGGAACCCACGAACAAACCGGCGGCGACTTCCACTGGAATATTATCTTGCACGATCGATGTCTGCAACCGAAGGCCAGGAGACTTCCTCATCGACATGTTCGCTGTTAGTAGTGGGGTACGATGAGGGCAAACCGCGTGTGTATGCCGTGGCAGGTCTCGTTGTAGCCGGCGAATGGAGCCAGCATTTTCCAATCGATCAAATATAGCTCTTCCGCACTTACCGCTTCCAGGAATATGGTTCCTCAGGACCGTGTGGAACCTACAGCAGGAAATCCACACAAATGTCTGCAGGATTGGGCAGGGTTGTCAAAGTGTGGGTGGTGGTGGTGTACGTTCCGGAGTTGGCTTCGTTGATTTTAGCAGATAAGATGGCTCATCGTGATGTTCAAGTAGGTGAGGTGGTCCACGATGCTTGTACAGCTGAACGGCGAGCACGAGTTGGAGCACGTCGGGTCTTCGCCGTCCGTCTGACTGCAGTTGCGATAGCTAGCGGAGAACTCGTCGTAGAAGATCTACAAGCGCAGCCACAGCAACAACCACACAGTTATTATAGCTCCAGAGTTTGTGCAGCTCAACAGTCAAGCCACCACACGCACCTCTTCCGTTGTATGCTCAAACCCCGTCCACGTTGGGGGCAGGTGCGGCACGGCGTCTTGGAAGTGCGTCACACGGTAGACCTCCATGCTGGCGTTGCGTAGTCTGCCGCTGAAGTTCGTGTTGCCCACTCGGGGCTTCCCAAAAGTGTAGAGCGCCTTGACCGGCATCTTCTCTATGTACTCGAGCTCGAAGGCGCAGATCGCCGCGACTGCTCCGCCCAGTGAGTGGCCTGCGACCATGAGCGCCGCCTTGGGGTGCTGCTTGCGGAGCGCGTGCAGTGTGGAGAGCACCTGCGTGGCGACGGAGCGGTAAGCCCAGTAGAAACCCTCGTGCACCATGACGCCGGGGAACTGCGCGTAGGCGCGTCTCTTGAGGAACGTGAGGTTGTCCAGCCAGTTGGTGACGTCCATGCTGCCTCGGAAGGCGACCACCAGCGCGTCGTAGAGCCGCGAGTAGCCCACGAGGCCCTGGAAGCTGTCCTTGGAGTCCTCGACCACTGTGACGCCCTCTAGCGGCGGTACAAACGCGCACGGCTGGCAGTTCCAGTGGATAATATGCTGCTCCTGGCAGTACGAGACGGACGTCACGTGCGCCAGGTACACGGCCGTGCTCTCGTTGTAGTTGGAGGCGGCGGGCGCTGAAGCTGAAGCTGAAGCTCGCTGCGTATGCGGCAGTTGGTCTGCCGGGAAGGAGTGCTCCCACACGCTGGAGGCGGCGGCTACAGCGAGCGATTGCAGCAGCAGCAGCGCGCGCAGGAAGCGCCGCCAGGACCCCATCGAGCGGTGTGTCATTCTTCTCAAGAATGTACCTTCTAATTTTACGGTTCAACTAGTAAAGTTGGTGGGTATTGCTCTGTTGACGAACGAACGGCAAGAAGAAGGAGGAGGGGCAGGATTAAGGAAGAAGAAAGCGTCGATTAAAGCATGAATCTTGAGCTGCTGGGAGCCGATGTCGGTTTAGGATGAAGGCCTACGAGGCGCCCGCACGCGTCCGGAGGTACGTATAAGGCCGAGATCTCTGTCCGAGGAGCTCACGTGAACGTGCTGGTGCACTCCACGAAACAGCGCTGCTGAGCTCGGCCAGATCCAGAGTACTGGGCCTCTGTGCAGGTAGTAGGAAGTCTGCAGCTCATACATACCAAACGGGCGGGGGGGGTCTCCAGCCAAAGATCAAAAGGCTGTCTGCGGCTCCGTGCAAACGGATCGCCCCAAAGCGGGCATGTCGCGCATTTTTGACTGTGATCCAAACATGCTGGCCTCAAGCGCTGCTGTGGCCTCGACAGTCAAGCCCTTCATTGCATCTGCCTTGCGGCTTGCTCCCTGCAAGGCGCGGCTTGCCTCGCCGAGTATCACCAGCCGCACGATTTCGGCGGCGTCAGTAACGGCCGCTATTTAACATTTCGCCAGCATGTGGAAAAATCTCCGCCGAGGAGGGAGGGCACCGAGACTGCAGCGCTAGATGTAGATGTCCCTGCGTGGCTGCATGGACACACGCGCGTTAGGAAGTCCTACCTGCACAAAGCTGCGCCAAGAGGCAATGCACAAGTGAGTTTGTTGGCTCAAATGTCGGCGGTGAGCGAGGACCGATGTCAGGGCCCCGGTGCGGGTGAAACCGGCTGGTGCGCGTGTCTAAACACCTTCTCCGACTTGGTTTGACTATGGGCGATACTGGAAGCCAGTCTCGCGCGTTCCGGCCCGCTTCGCAGGCGCCACATCTTGAACGGGGCCATCGACAGCGCAGCCGCCTCCGCACTCCCGCCGACCCGGCGCGCAGGCAGTTAGGCCGCATACCCACCGGCACAGGACCTCAGGACATACAGGACCCACATCAGGACGCAGGAGCCATGGCGGACGTCGCGAGCGCGTTCCTGCCGCCGCTGGAGATCGAGCCCAACAACGCCGTCTTCGCGGCGCGCAGCCTGCCGCGGCCGCTCACGTGGCAGCGCCGCGAGCACATGATGCACCGCCGCACGATCCTCACGCGCATCGGCCAGCTCCTGGCGCGCAACGCGCAGCTCGTGCTCGCGCAGCATCAGGCCGCGGGCGCGGCGGCCGACCTCAGCAAGACGTGGGTGCTGGCGCGCAAGCTCGAGGTGCTCATGTTCATCCACTCGGCGTCGCTGCTCGAGTACGTCAACATGGACAGTCTGGCGCGCCGCGTGCAGGCGCTGACGGCCGGCATCGTCAACAAGAAGATCCGCCGAGCCACGGCCACCACGCCACCGGCCAGCGAGACGGGCGCAGCAGCTCCAGCAGGAGCGATGCCGACACCCGCCATGTGTGCGCCGGCTGGGAACGTCAGCGCACGCGCGCGCTGCCCGCCGACGGTGTCGCCTGTGGTGCACCCGACGCAGGCCGCTCAGATGGCGGGGCGGGCGTTCAGCTCGTCGTCTATGGGCACAGCGTCGCCGTCCGCTGTAGTCGACAACGGACGGACGCTGCCGCGCATTTCGAACTTGATCCACAAGCGCAGCTTGGACGAGACGGACCCGTGCGGACGCCGCGTGGATGCTAACGACGCGCGCAAGCGGATGCGCATCTCGCTGATGCCCGAGGAGGAGCCAGAGACCGAGTTGGAGGAGAAGCGCAAGCCGAGCGAACTGGGCGTGCTGCTGTTCCGCGGATACGAGGAGCTGAGCAAGATCATCTGGAGCTACGTGGACGGCGTGCAGATCATGCGCTCGCGCGCAGTATGCCGCGTTGCCTGCGCGCTGGCCCCGCTCTTCGTGACGTCGCTGCAGTTGAGCTGCAACGCCGTTCAAAGGGCGCTTGCCACGCGGACGGATGGTAAGGCCTCGATTCTTCGCGAGTGCATTCACCTGCGGCACTTAGAGATCGTGTCGCTGTCGGCGGGGATGACGTTTGGAAAGCTGTCGATGCGGGCGATGAACTGCCCGCAGCGGTTCGTCGTGACGCACGATGACCACGAGCAGATTGTGCTGTCAATGGCGGAGCAGATGCGTCAGAACACGTTCCCGGGACTCACCCGCTTGAGTATCACGTGTCTGTTCACGAACGAGGAGGCGGACGGAGAGGCCGACGTCCTGGTCAACACTTTGATGCTGGGCTGTTGCCCGCGGATAGAGGAGCTGTGTCTTCCTGGCAACAGCTTCGGTGACTACGGAGCCACGAAGGTGGCACAGATGCTGCGCTCACAGGTTTGCCCGAAGCTTACGAGGCTGGATTTGCGTCGCAACTTCATCGGCGAGGACGGGATTCGCAGCTTGTGTCACGCTCTGGCTGACGGCTGCGCACCCAACCTCACGGAGCTGTGCTTGGGCGGCAATACGATCACTGACTCGAGTTTCCACCACGTGCTGTACGCGATGGAGAGCGGGCAGTTGCGCAAGCTTCGCTTCCTGGGGATTGAGATGAACTACCTGACGTCGACGAGCATGGAGATGCTGGGCCGCACCGTCGGCAAACTGGTGTGCCCCGTTCTCTCCCAGATCTCGTACAGTGACAACAGCGTGGACAACGAGTCAGCCAAGCGCTTGATCGCCACCGCTGTCTACCAGGAGCGCGTGTGGCAGGCAAAGCGGCAGCAACGAATCCGTGAGGGCCACGTCAGCGAAGACGAAAGCTCGTGCGACGAGCAGCTCTCGGACGAAGAGGTAGTTTAGTTTGAAGACGCGAGAGTGAGCGTTTGTAGATGTGAGCGGTGGCAGGCGGCACATACTGCCTGCTTCCACTATTTAACGGGGGCTAATGAGTCAGCCCATAACTTATACATCGAGCTGCGGCGCAGTGAAAATGTATCGAGTATCCACGTGTATCTAGTGTAGCTAGCTCTAGCATGCTGTCTGCAGATTCGTGAGCTCCGCGTCCGCGAAGCGCACAGGTTCGTTCCAGTTGGGCTTCTGCGGGTCGAGCGAGAACACGATCAGCTGCAGCTCGCGGTTCGAGGTGACGTCTGCAGGTCGCGGCGTGGGGAGGAAATCGTCGTCTCTGACGCGCTCGAAGCAGAAGCCGAAGGCCACGGCCTCCTTGAACAGCAGGTCCTCGGTGGACTGCGCGCGGCACACGAAGCCGCAGCAGAACTGGGTCTCCAGCGGGTTCCGCGACCGAAGCAGCAGATACTTGATGGTCTGAAGAATGGGCTTGACCAGAATGGGCCAACAGACGACGTCGGCGCCGATGAGCACGTCCACGGGGTGCGGGAACGCTCGCTCGAAGGCTTCCACGCTCTCGTGGTCGCCCCAGAGCAGCGGCAGCGCCTGCACTTTGCTGGAGTCGGCGTTGGCTTCGGCGTTCTCCTCCAGCAGCTCCAGCACGATGTCGTTGCCGTCCGTTAGAGCGGTGTGGGCTCTACAAATTATTGCCCCCAAGATACACAGCCCCGCACGTCAACTAGTACTCATGAGCAGGGCATCCCAACGCAGGAGTCAACGCACGCGAACTGAGAGGCGACGAGTCCGCTGAGCCCAGCGCCGGCGCCGAGCTCCACCACCGTCTTGCCAGCGATCTCCTCGCGGTGGGTCACGAGGTACCAGGCCAGGAAGGCCGAGACCGGCCACACCACTTGGCCGGTCAGGTCGTGGTCTGTGGAGGCGGCATGGGAACACAAGAGCTGCTGCTTGACGACGCCGAAGTCGAACTCCTGCGTCTCGTAGCTGCGCGGCACCAAAAGTCAGCCATAAGAACGAGGAATACAGTGCAACAAAGACAGCAAGAGACGCACTCGCGGTTCACGAACAGGTCCGTGCTGAAGAAGTCCTCGTAGTCGTCCGCATCGGGTTGCTGCGGCGTCTGCGGGGAGCTACTCATGGCCATGGGTTGGGTTGGTCGTCAAGTGAGGCTGGGCTGTGTACCCATCTGTCCGTACTGTGCGACAACGATTTAGTGCCACTTCATACACTTCAAACTACTGTACATCGCCACCAATGCTATGATCCAGTCGACCCCTTTGCATTTATTCTACAAGTGTCTACCTAGAGCTCCCATCGGTTCGGGCAACGGAGGCAAATGACGATGATCCGCGTGCGATCCACCACGGCCTTGCGGCGCCACTGGCGATAGCGCGTGCGCGAGCTGCCGCAGTTGCGGCACTCGAACAGGTCCGACTCGAAGCCCTCGGCCTCGCGGCCGTCCCGCATCACCTCGTGTGTGCGCTTCCTGATCCACTCCTTGCGCTGGCGCACCAGCTGCGGGTTGGCCATGTCGCGGCCGTTCATGCGCACGAGGCTGTGCGAGGGCAGCTCCCCCGACACCAGGCGGTTGCGCAGATCGACATTGCGCGAGTCCTTGAGATTAAATAACAGCGTCCGCGCCTTGTGCGCGTACGCTTTCGTCAGCGAGTAGCTGTTGCGGTTGACCACGTACACACAAGTTTATCTGTCAGCCTCTATATCCTCGCCCAGCGCAGTTAACGAATATCCGGCACCTTTGTCCATAGGCAGCGTAGAGCTCCGCCTCCACGTCCAGCGCCACCGCCACGGCGTTCGAGTCCAAGGGACGCAGAATATCGGTCAGTCTGGAAGAGAAGCGGCGTCGCGCAACGGAGACGCTCGCGAGACTCCACGACTTGCACACCCGCCCCACTTGGCCGAAGCTGATGATCAGAGCGAGCACCTCCTGCGGCAGCGAGGCTGCTACCGAAGGTCGAGCCGACGCCTTCGCTTTCTCCTCCAGCTTCAGCTCCGAGCCATGAGCTGCATCGCCCGCACTTGCCGTACCTGCAATATATTGCGCAGCCGCCCTTAAGTTCGTCTCCATCTCGAAGAGATCAACAGCATGCCCAGATCGACCGATACTTAAGCAAGTACCTGCGAGGTCCAGTTCCTCCTCGAGCTCCAGCGCCCACGCGTCGTCATCTTCTTCCTCCTCTCTCGGCACGGACGACGCCATAACTGTCACGTGTCAATTCTTCGGCCAGTCCGTCACGCAGGTCCCTCTTCCGTCGGCGGCCGCTCAGCAATTGGGCTCATAGTGAGCTGCAGTGGGAAACGCTGGCGTGTTGCACGAACAAAGACGACAGTGTGGCCCACACCGCGTCTGACTCTTGATATGTCGCACGAATGTCGCTTCAACGGATCCGAGCCACGCGGCCGCATAAGGTCATCATTAGCTGCCGGAGCCAAGATGATGCGGCAACGCGCTGTCAAGAGCGACGTGGACGACGGCGGCCTGGGCGACGGCGAGAGCGCCGTGACCCGCTCGGCGCGCCGCGTGCTGAAGAAGGTGGACGTGTACCCGAAGATGCACCGCGAGTTCAAGGTGCAGACGGAGTTCGGCGCCACGGTGTCAATCGTGGCGGGCATCGTCATGGCCATCCTCTTCCTGTCGGAGCTGAGCGCGTACTGGAGCCTCAACACGCACGAGCACATGGTCGTGGACTCGTCGCTGGGCGAGAAGCTGCAGGTGAACCTGGACGTGAGCTTCCTGGCCGTCAACTGCCGCGACGCGCACATCAACGCCATGGACGTGGCCGGCGAGCTGCAGGTCAACATGCACCAGACCGTCGTCAAGACGCGGCTAGACGCCGACGGCAACACCATCGGCCGCCCCATCTCCATGATCACGGACGAGGGCGCGGAGGAGCAGGCCAAGACTGCGCTGCCCGAGGGATACTGCGGCAGCTGCCACGGGGCTCAGCACCCGGCGGGCAAAGAGTGCTGCAACACGTGCGAGGACGTGAAGGAGGCCTTCATCTACAGCGACTTCTCGCTTGAGGACGCCGAGCAGAAGGAGCAGTGCGTGCGCGAGATAATGGAGGCTGAGAAGCTTGCGCAGGACGGTGAGGGATGCCGGTTCACGGGCAAGATGTTCGTGAACCGCGTGGCTGGCAACTTCCACGTCGCTCTCGGACGCACGTTTCACCGCCAGGGACGACTCGTGCACCAGTTCCGTCCCGGACAGGAACACACGTACAACTCGAGCCACATCATCCACAGCTTGTCCTTCGGCGAGCCGATGCCAGGAGTTGCAGGGCCCCTTGACGGCGTCTCCAAGATCGCGGAGCAATGTAAGTGGACTTGGCGTTGTTTGTGCGATGACAGGTGGCGTTTTGACGATCTGAATCTCGTGTGCGTGTTTTGATATGTAGCTGGCGGCGTGTTCCAGTACTACATCAAGATTGTGCCTACGATTTACAGCGACATCGACGAGAATGCGATCCACTCGTACCAGGTGCGTCACAACGCCCTCAACTCGCTCTAAATGCCCTTTGACTAACCTCAATGTTATTGTGCCAGTTCTCCGTCACCCAGCAGGGCAACTACCTGAACCCGCGCGGTCAGATGACGTCGCTCCCTGGTACGAAATGCCTCTCGGTTCGCGAATCATGATCTTGTTTCTAACCTACTTACTTGCGGACTACGCAGGCACCTTCTTCGTGTTTGACCTGTCTCCATTCATGGTGAAGGTGGAGAACGATCGCATGCCGTTCACCCACTTCCTGACCAAGATTTGTGCCATCGTCGGCGGAGTCATCTCGGTGCGTTCTGGGCTCCTACAGCAACTTGCCGCTCGCTCTCGCACTCACACCTGTTTCGTTTGCGCCGTGCCTTCCTTCAGATCGCGGGCTTCGTGGACTCGTTCATGTACAACTCGCTGCACGTGCGTCGTCGTGTGTCCACCAACAGCGGCGCGACCAAGTTCGGCTAAGGCAATCAATCCCCTGCAGCAGAATACAAGTACTACGTAGCGAAGGACGCCAATGGCCATAGACTGTCGATTCACATTTGTCAATACAGTCAAACCTGTTTATATGAGGCCCCTCTGGTG
>JAIKVJ010001525.1:0-12460 GCA_024679225.1 Phytophthora pisi
GAAGAATCTCCAGCCGGAAGATGTGGACACGTTCAACCTGCTCGAAGATCTACTTGAGACCGACAACGAAGAAGCCAGCAACAACAGTAACCAGGACAGTGACTTCGAGTATTACTAAGCTTCAATACATAGAACTCATTCCATATTCAGAGTTTGACTTCATTTATCGTATAAGTAAAATTTACTATAACCAAAACGGGGACCGCCCTGGCCCTCAACCAAAACGGTGACCACCCTGGCCCTCAGCCAAACCAGGGACCACCCTGACCCCAAGCTGAAATGGTGACCACCCTGGCCCTCAGCCCGAGCAGAAATCACCTCCGCTATATGCATATGAAGTTCTTAGCTGATATTCTTATCTGATCTGGGCACAAACAACAATGCAATAAAATTAATGGCTAAAAGTATTGGATAAGAAAATAATCAACTGTCAATATGTGATTATGCTACTTCAACTACTCGTCCGCGTAATCACTGAGGTCGTCATCTGACCCATCTGACTCAGCGAGCCACCACCAGTCTTCGTCTGCAGGCGGGGCACGTCGAGACGCCGGTACATGGCGTTGCTGGCGCTCTCGTAACGCGCGCAGCGCCGCTGCGAACACTGGGTGCCGGCACATGGGGCACGTCGCGTGAATCCCGCGTGCGTCGATGTGCTCATTAATGCATGTACGACAAAACGCGTTGCCGCACCGCCCGCAGTGCGTTGGTTCAGCCACGGACCCCCGTCATATGGGGCACCTGTTGTCTTGTTGGTCTAGTTCACCCACGAGCTGGGGGTCCTGGCCCGGGAGCGTCACGGCGTCCTGGTCTGGGGCTGGCGGGGCCATCTGTTGAAGGGGTGGCTGGGCTTGGTTGCGCCTCGTGTCGAATTCCTGAGCCTCAGGCTGAGCCTCTGCCTCTGGTTGCACGACACGCTGCGGCTCGTGTTGGCGTTCTATGCGTCTTTCGCGCCGACGCTGATTTCGTAGGCCCCGCCGTATGGCCGCAACCAGGCCCGGAAACTGGCGGGCGAAGCAGATGGGCGTCCCTATGTGACGTCTAAGGGACGCCGCATGTCGAAAGTTGGTCAGGCACCGGGGGCAGGTGAATACCATTTAGGAAATGAAGTATGTACGATGTCTGGAAGGTGTGTCAAGGTCAGTCCTCGATTCTTAGGAGCCCTTAAATAGTCTTCTATGCTCAATCTATTTAAAAACCCAAAATACCCGCAATTTTGATGCAACGGGTGGGCGGGTGTTTTAAAAAAACCCAAAACCCAAAAAACCTTTATCCCAATTTTCGAACCCTGTCCATGGCGACTTCCGATCGCCGCCTCAAGCAGCGTGCGTTCCTGGACGCAGCTGCCAATGGAGACGTGGATGCGGTGGATGCGTGGCTCTCATGCGACGCTGGAGGTGACGTGAATGTGAAGCTTGGGGAAGGCTGGACGGCGCTGCTCTACGCTGTGGGTTATAGTCGTTTGAGCGTTGTGCGGCGGCTTTTGGCGGCGGAGGACATCAACCTCAACGCCACCACGATGTAAGCAACCGCGAATGGATGCATTATGGCGGAGGAACACACTAACTTGTTTTTTATGGCTGATGGATAGAACGGGGTCATCAGCATTGACTCTGGCGATCACCCGCAAGAATAACACGTTGGTGGCGTTGCTGCTGAGCAGCGGAGCTTCCCGCGCAACGATCTGTAAGTGGATTGCTGTGCAGGAGCGTAAAAGCTTGGGGTAGATAGATGTGCTGACCTATTTGTGTTGGCGTTGCTGATGCAGCGAATGAAATGTGGTTGGAATTGCAAGTGGCGTCTTGGATTCGCCTCGACGTGCGGCAGATGCTGTCGCCTGGCTGGGCAGTGGTGTGGAGTCCGGCATTGCATCGACACTTCTCATCAGGAGAGCGGGAGAAATGCCGGCTGGTTATATACGCGAACGCGTTGGCAATGCGGCAGCAAGAAACTCCTGCGCTCACGACAAGGGCATCATCGCAATTGGTCACGAGCTGGAAGGACGAGGCAATGCAGCAACTCTGGCGGGTGGTTGCAGCCTTGTCACGCGCAACCAAGGCGGAAGAAAATCACGTCCGGTGGCGATACCTGGCGCCGCCGTTGATCTTCCACATCCTCGAATATGCCGTATTCCTCTGGTGAAATGGCGTCGAGGCGTTGTTGCTGCGGCGCATGGAGAGCGCTGCCACTGAGCCGGGGGTCGCGTGCAAGTCTCAACAGAGCCGACTCAACAGAGTCGGCGTTCTCTTGATGTGTTATACTGCAGCCGAGAGCCGCCTTCCCAAGCCGAGGTCATGGCAAATGCACGCCGCGGAAGGCTGTTAGCAGCGGCATGAGCTGACAGCAGCTCGGTGCCCGCTGATCCACGCGCTGCAGTGTACCAAATCCTTCAGGATGGCAGGTGCGAAGCACCACTGCCCACGGACAGGAAAACCGCGCGACTCGATGTGCCGAAGTTCAATGGACTTGCAGCATTGCACGTGGCGTGCAGGACCCGCGATCGCAATAGCCACACTTGCAGCAGAACGAAAAGGCAACCAATGCATGCACATGTAGATCTACGTTGCAGACCTGCAATTACCAGTAGGCACCTGACCTCGGCGGCAACGTGGCCCTTGAAGTGGGGCCGTATCAGAAGGTGCGCTGGTACCGTGCACCTGCACTTGAGGTGCCACGCCTGCTTAACGTTAATACAGTACGCGTACCATGACACCGGACTTGCATGCTCGAGGTGTATCCACCACGCATCGGCCGCTCGCTGTTGGCGTTGGCCAAACCGAACGGCAGGACGCCGTGCGTCCGCTCCGCCGGAGGAGATCCAATTATCAAGAAAAGGCACAGAATAAAAGGCACAGAAGCGGTTCAATGAAGCGATTTGAGAGGTAATTAACATTGCGCATTTTTATAGTACAATGGTACTGATATATCGTTAATAAAACATTGAATTAACAAGCTGGAGTCCGGAGGAACAGGACAAATAATAACAAAATCCAGTTCTATTTTATGATTGGATACTGACCATACATTTATTAGAGCAGGGTATCTGAAGCTGCAGGGAGCCCATAACGAGGGGACGACGGTACCTCACACCAAAGTCAAATGCGGAGATGAGTCAGATCCAACTCCTATTACCCAGCAGCAGCAGCAATGCAGCCTGGGCAACACATGCCCCACTATGCCGCATAACGCTAGCGCTCTGCGTCGGGTAAGCACACCTGCGCGAGTCGCACTCCGAAGTCGCGTGCGTGAACTGGCTGTTGCCGTCGCACCGCCAAACTCGAAGCGGTCTTAGATTTGCGACTTGAACATGCCAGATAGCAGTCTGGCGTCAGGGTAGGCAACAGACGGGCCTCTCTAGAGACATACCATGCGATTGCACAGGATCATGACGCAGTGCCGTTTTTTCTAAATCGCGCCGGCGGGATAGGTGTCGCCGGCTTTGCTGCATCTCCGATACATTCGCACAATAACTGCCTGCCGCGCGCGCAGCCATAGATAACAGCTTTTGCACTCGCAGCAGGTAATGAATGCCTTGCTAATGACCAAGATGCCGTACCGTAAGCGCGCTTGCGGGCGGGCGAGGGACCGCGGGCGGCAATGCTTTGCTGAGTCCGGCGGCGCGAGATTCGCCGCGTCGCGCGGGCAAAAAGATTCGAGCAGGTGTTTTCCCCATCGAATCTCGCCGCCAGGTCCCGCTCCGCCGCGCTCTGCAGTGCAGCAGAGGAGGCTGCTCTCTGACCGCGCGAGGCTCGACACTGACTGGTTGGTTATCAGTTGTTTTTCCTTCAGACCGAGGACAGGAGACTCGCTGGGAAGCTACAGTAGCTGATGAAGTTCGGCAAGGTGCTGCAGCAGTCGACGCAGATGTCGCCCAGCGCGTGGGAGCCCTACTGGGCCGACTACAAGCTGCTCAAGAAGATCATCAAGGACTGCGCGCAGATCAAGAAGGAGGAGAAGCTGCAGGGCGACAAACTCGTCAAGATCAAGATCAAACCCTCCGCCAAGGAGGACAACGACAGCATCCGTGCGTGTTGCGCTATTGCTACCCCGGCGTTTTGGGTGTTATCACGTGTATTGATGTTAATTGTTCATTGTGCTTTTTTTTGGCGGAGCAGGCCAGTCGCAGGATGAGATGAACTTCTTCCGCACGCTGCGCATGGAGATCAAGAAGATTGCAGACTTCTTCATCAAGGAGCAGGCCAGGCACACGAGCCAGGTGGCGGCCATCGACGCCAGCTTCCAGCAGCTCAAGGTACGGACGGATCAGACATTGCTGGACGATAATTAGTTTGTTGGGAGGGAAGTCTTACGTGTTCTGTGGCGCTTCGTAGACGAATCCCGACTCGGCTGAAGCCAAGACGGCGCTGATGAAGAGCTGCGTGGCGCTGTACAAGGAGCTGCTGCTGCTGGAAAACTTTGCCGTCATGAACTTTTGCGGCATCTCCAAGGTCGGATTCTTACCCACTTAACTACACGTCGAGTCAGGCGGTTCGTCCCCTGACAGCATTTCCGCCTGCAGTTTATTGTTGCAGCAGTGGTCTTACGTTGTTCTTGGGTTGTGGCGTATTGCAGATTTTGAAGAAGCACGACAAGTGGACGGGATATGCCACGCGCAACAAGTTCATGCACACGATCCTGATGAAGCAGCCTTTCGCGACGTGCGAGCCGCTGCTGCACATGATCGATCGTCTGGAGCACATCTTCATGCAGGCTACGGGATCTAGCATTGAGCAGCACGACGCGCAAAAGTCGTCCTCTCGACGCAGCGGCGGCGGGGGGAGCTCATCGTCCTCACCTTCGGGCGAAGCTCCCGGCAGTTCAGGACCAGCAAGTGGTGACGCTAGCGGCAAGGATGCGTCTACGGGCAACAACAATTCGTCAAGCATTTCGCCGAGCCACACCCCTCCAGGCGCAAGTGGCGGTCGTCACGATGGACGCAGGTATAGAAGCGCGGTGGATGAAGCGTCTCCAAGATCGGAAGACTCGGTAACGCTGGTGCGAGTAAACGCGCTTCGAGACGATGTGAGGCAACTCCGGAAGATTGAGAGCGCGTATGACGGCGACGGAGAGTACGAGGAAAACGTGGACGATACAAGTTTCCCTGACGATGAAGCAGAAGTACCGCCGCTTCGCTTTGGTGGCCGTCCCCAAGAAGAAAAGGCGATTCTCCCTCCGTTGCCGTTGCGTGTTGCGCCTGCTGGTACCCAGTCGGACAGCGATGCCGCAGCAATGGCCATGCTTTCTATGAAAGAGAGCGCGGCTTTGCGCGCGTCTGGGGTTAGCAGTGATGGCGGAGACAGCAGCGCCACGGAAAGCTGCCGCACGCGTAGTGCCAAGCGTAAAGCATGTGCACCGTTGGATATGGAGGGGAAGCGCAAAATGAGCGTCACCGCGATTCTCAACTAGCAAGGGGGCGCTGCATCCAGGGTACCACAACCTACACTGTCAAGAGTTGGTCATACAAGAAGAGTTACAGGCGAGAGACTTCGTGGCCCATGCTTCTTATCAATGCACCACCAAGTTCACCAGATACGCTGCGCTTACCTGCAGGGTCCTTGCTTATCTATCGTTGCTCCATTCAACAAGCCGAGAGAAAGCTGGTTGGCATATTCATTCATTCCCCCTGGTTTCCTGTACTCATTCGGTCATTCGGTCTACTACTAATGCTGCTCCATGATCTTCTTCTACCTCCAGCAAGCCAAGTTCCCCTCAACTGCGAGCCCACATACACATGCGCAAGCACGCGTCGGCGTTTCCATGCAGGTCGACAGAAAGCTCTAATGCTCTCACTCCTTTCGCCAAGCGTACTGTTGCTTCCCCACTTAAACTTGAGTTGCAACACCTTCTGTCTCTGCCTAACTCCATCGCACACGGTACAGCACGTCGCCTAGTAATAGCGTCCAACTAAAAAGAAAATGATCGCGCAGATCAGTAGATGAATGGGTCCAAATGCCTGTAGCAACAACATAATCACAGTGAGTTATGATTACACCATGCCAACGATCAGAAAACGAAGAAATACGTCAGACATACCCCCTCCTCCTTCGGGCCCTTCTTGCCCGTGATCGCCTGCGAGTCTTCGTTGCCAGATGCACCATTGCCACCGGCGTTTTTCCGGTGACGCAGAGTCGAGGATTCCTCCGAGAGCTTCTTCACGCGCTGTGCGTCGGTGCTAGCCTTCTGCAGCAGCTGCCGGGTCTTGTCCAGGTCGCTCATCAACACGTCACGCTGCGCCGTGAGCTGCACTGTAAACGCCACCAACTGCAAGCACACAAGCACACAAGAACACATCAGCCTCCCCCGTTCAACTCGACCACTTCCTCTCCACCTTCTGGGAAAACTTTACCTCGTCGTATTTCTTGCGGAGCGCCGCGACTTCCTGCACCGTCTCCTTGCTTCCTTCCCTGTTCTCCGCCACCTTGGGCGCCTGCGGCTTGTCGTCCTGCAGCAGCGCCGAGGACAGTTGCGCG
This sequence comes from Phytophthora pisi, assembly GCA_024679225.1. NCBI lineage: Eukaryota > Oomycota > Peronosporomycetes > Peronosporales > Peronosporaceae > Phytophthora > Phytophthora pisi. Next base: position 6,471 of record JAIKVJ010001525.1, read on the forward strand.
GGCGTGGCCACCTCCTCCCTCACCTCGTCGCTGAGTCTATTCTGGAACCTCGCGTCCGAGGCCGCGGCCGCCGTCTTGGCGGGCGACACGTTCGTCGACGACGCGCGCTGCGGGCTGGGCGGGGAGGCCGGGCGCTCCTCGCCGTCCTGCACGAAGCGGCAGCGCAGCTTCTTGTTGGACAGCGCGCGCTTGTCCGTGCGCGCCCACATGTTGGTGAGCTCGTCCGCCATCTCCTTGGTGGACTTGGTCTTGACCAGCTCGTAGAAGCTGTCGTCCACGTAGATGCTCTGCACGAGGAACTTGTCGTTGGCCAGCTGGCGCTCCGCCGGGTCCAGGCGCAGCAGCTCGTCGCAGTCCTTCTGCTGCAGGATCACCATGATGGAGGCCGAGCCGTTGGGCCCCAGCAGGCCCTGGTTCGGCCGCACCAGGTAGCGCAGTGGCCGCGTGGTCTTGACCTTGAAGGCGATCTGCCGGTCGTCCGCCACGTTGCGGATCGTCAGCACGGCCTGGGGCGCCGTCTGCGGCTGCAGGTGGAAGGACAGCGAGTCCGCCGGCTCCAGGATCACGCTCGAGTTGGGCGCGAGCGCCACGTCCACGCCGCTGCTCGCCATCGCTCGCTGCTGCTCCGGTCGCTCGACGCTCGGCTGACGCTCAGCGGTGAAGGCTACGAAACTGCGATTCAACGCAGATGGTGGTGTTGTTGTTCTTCCCCCCGGGCGTCACCTATATAAGTACTACAGTAGTAGTATGTTCTACTACAGTATGGAATCAAAATATGACATTTATCTGATATTAATGCACTAGTACATCAGTAGCAGTACTATGTGGTACCACATAGTAATACATACTGCTACTAATCGGGGTGAAGCAACTTCTTATTTTTACAAGAAGCAGATCAAAGTTTCAGAAGAGCTTGCTGAACCGCCACGGTCTCGAAACTTTCGGAAGGTCACGGATCGCCGGTGTCCGAGACGGAAGGAGCGATAGAGGACCCTGTTTGACGACCGAGGGTTCAGTTGGCACGGCGTTTACAGGCAAGCAAGATTGCCCCACTGCAATACTTGGGGTCAGCGTGGCTGGCGGATTCGGCGCGAAAGCGCTCAAGAGTGCTCTGTAGGCGTGACCAAAACAAAGGTTGCCCGATGATGCTTCGGCTCAGTACATCGTCGTCCAGGGAGAGAAGACATGCTCGTGTTTGCACTTTCAAGGCAGTATTCACGCTGTCCAGCCCATTAGTTCTCAGCCGAATCATGGGTGCGTTCGTGAATCGTGCCTACTTGGCAGAGGTTTTTTGCCGGGTATTTACAATACAGGAGTTGAATTTATTGAACACGTGAAATGGCTGCGTCTGAACACTACAGGTTACGCAGCCCCGTGTCAGCCAGGAGTTAGCTCGAGTGAAAAGAATCGAATGAAGTTGCAATAGATCGCGCGCCTTTGCATCCATTATACTGCTCGTTGCCCTGAACACATTAAACGTCATTGACATGGACTATTGAGCAGTGTTTAGTAATTTCCATCGATTGCTTGATACAAATTAACAGCGCGTGTTTCCTGTAAGCGCTGGGTAAACAGGTTCCATAAACTAATACAGAAATTATCTGGTATAGCTTTATATAACACGGAATCTACATCCTTATTCATGTTCAATATGTTGCACTCTGCATTGTTCGTCTTCGTTGCGAAGAGTGAAAAGTATCGTTACTGTCAGTATTTTGTGTGCGCGCAGTCATCATATGATTGAAATGATAAGCAGAAGCATATTGCGTTGCTGTGGCTTCCCGGCGCGCGGCACCCACCCTAAACGTTGAGACATTGAAGACGAAGTGACTGCTAGCTTCGCCGCATAATACCCTACCTCCAGCTCTGGGCCTGTTAGCTTATGCTATTGCTAGGATGCGACCCGTAGCATGCATACTGTAGTAAAATTTTTCGTCGACTATTATTTGGATTGTGTATTCATCAGGTTGGGTGATCAAAGGTGCGACGAGATGCTGGCATTGGAAAAGACTCAAAAGCCCGTGTGCAACCAAAGCGAAGCGACGGTCTGCAATCGGTGCATGGGTTACAGTAGTTGCTCTGCGGTGTAGTTACTATCGGTTATGCCTTGCCCCCGATGAGCGAAGCGAAATTGGCAGTGCAAATGAGGGGCTCACGAGTCGACGACTTGCAGTATTTGTACGTGATCCCTCGCAAAAGCCCGTAAACGTTTATCATTTTGTTAATAACTTTCAAATGTCAGCTAGGGCATGCGCTATCAAAAAAAACCAGCGGACGGTAGGTCTTCTGCGACGTCCCACTCGATATACTACTTTGGTGCGTACATATATTAATTTGCAGAGCCGTATAGCGGTATGGTGAATCTTTGTCAAGATGTGCGGCGCGAAACACCTTGACGGGAACTTGCTGTTGGAGTGGCGTAGAAAGAAATAGAACATCAGGACGAGCCGCTACCGACGAGCAACAAGTGTTGCGAAATTTGTTTAAAATAGCAATTTGCTGGTTGTTGTGTGTTGGGACCTCCAGTCTTTGACAGCAATGTACATGTCTGACTCTAAGCTGCATGCTAGTGCACGCGTATTGGGAGGGGGGGCATTTTATAAAAGGTTTCGGGTCGCCCGGCTTTACAGGGGTGCTGATATACTCGTATTGTCAAACTGCTGGAGCTAAACCTTACTACGTGGTACTCCTGTATTGGATATTACTAAGTGGTACTAAAGTAGTAGTAGGACACACTACGTACAAAATAAATACTAGAAGTAGTATCAAACGTACTCGTAGTATGAAGTCAATTAATGTTGTTGGAACGAGGCAGTAAAAATGAACCACAATGCATCCAACGTGTATGATATGCTGGACATGAACGTTGCTACACGACGAGGGCGAATTCGAGGCCCCCGCCGGCAGCCCCTCTTCTCTTTGAGTACTGGTATATAGCCACCCTGTCTGCCCTTTGGTGTCAGCTTTGGCTTAACACACTCAGACCGTTTGATCCTGCTCCGTGGCGGGCGTGTAGAGCCGCTGGAGCTGACCGAGCTGCGCCTCGTAGTCCTCGTCGCTCAACCGGGCCATGGTCTCGGCGACGGACTGGAACGTGTTCATAGCGCGCTCGTATTTCTGGGTCTGCTGGGGCGTCTCGAACTTGGGCGGCGGCGGGTGGCCCAGCATCGACTGGGACAGCTGGCTGCGCCGCATCATCTTGAGCAGCACGTCCGGGTACGCCTCATAGATCTCGCGGCTCACTGGGTGATTGTGCGACACAACCTGCAGCAGCAACAGCGAAAAGAGTTAATATCCATAATCAGATTCGGAAGATCGTCAACAAGCTCGGGTCAAGCATACCTGGTCGGTAACAATCACCATGTACTTGGACGGGTTGTCGGCCGGAGTGATCTTGACATTGATCTTGGCCATGCAGCCGATACCGCGGTACTTCTGTCCGGGGCGCGTGTTGGCACCGCGGCAACGCGCCTTCATGGCGTGCGTGCACATGTATATCCGGTGGTGGTGGATGGCCTCGTCCGGGAACTCGGCGCGGCGACCGCGCGAGCTCTTGTTGTTGAGCATGACCTTCTGCTGGTTGCGGCGGTACGCCTCCACGCTGCAGGACGAGCGCATGCGGAAGGGCTGGAACGTCTCCTGCATGTACATCTCAAAGTACGAGTCGAAGTCGAACCACGAGTTGAACGACACGCGCGCCATGCGCTTGCTGTCGAACTTGACGTTGGCCACGGCGTTCGGGTCCGCGCCGACGTCCGCTGCCGCAGCTGCGACCACCGCGTCCTGCACGGGCGTGGCTGAGTCGGCCTTCAGCGCCTCGGGAGGCGGCGGCACGACAGCCGCAGCGGCCGCCGCCGCGTCGAAGGCCACGTCCGCGCCGGCCGCCTCCTTCATCTTGGCCATGACGTCGTGGATGTCCTCGTCCTGCGTGGCCTGCGAGTCCTGCGAGGCCGTCGTGTCGTCCACAGCGCCGGGCGCCTCGACCACGACAGTCTCGACGCTCGCGACCAGCGGGTCCACCACCTCCTCGTCACGCGGGCGCTTCTCTCCGACCGACGCCTCGTGCTCCACCTTGGTCGCGTCGTCCACCACCACCACCTGGGCCGCCACAGCGTCCACCGCCGGAGAGTTCTCGTCGCTGCCACTTGCCACCATGTTGCCGCCCGGGTCAGTAGTGCAGGATTTAGTGCGCGGATTCGAAAGAAAGACTGTGTGGTTCTTGTGTGCGAATACACCCAACAGATACATAAAACCTCGCCCCCCTTTCCGCAGAACAGAAAAACCTCGCCAAACTGGCTGGCATCAGGTGCACTACACATTTCGTGTGGTGTACACATTTCTATCCGAAAAACGTAAATACCGAGCGGTAACACAGTCAGTCAGTCACCGTCGACGAAGACGTACAGTAAAGCCGCATGGGACTTTTATGACCCGGTATGGTCCATTACGGTACAATTTGGTCGACCTTTTTCGAGTGGTCCACGCGTTTTAGGTCTAGCTGCGCCTACGCCAACCAAACCTCTGCAGACAGTTGAAGGCTTGGCAGCCAGCCACCGGAGCACCTTTCGCTGGTCATTTGGCAATCCCTCGGCGCCCCAGCAGCTCCAGACCCCGCTACCTCTCTATAGACTAACGATGGCCAAGAAGGTGAAAGCCCTCGTGAAGCCTGCGTCCAGCAGCAGCAGCTCGTCGGACTCGAGCAGCGACGAGGCCCCGCAGAAGAAGGTGGTCGTGGCCAAGAAGGCCGCCCCCAAGAAGCCCGTGGACAGCGACAGCTCGTCGTCGGACTCGAGTTCGGACGAGGAAGAGACCCCCAAGAAGGTGGTGGCCAAGAAGCCCGCCGCCAAGAAGGAGGAGAGCTCCGACTCGAGCTCGGACTCGTCCTCGGACGAGGAGGAGGCCCCCAAGAAGAAGGCCACCCCCACCAAGAAGGTGCCTGCCAAGAAGGAGGAGAGCTCTGACTCGAGCTCTGACTCGTCCTCGGACGAGGAGGAGGCGCCTAAGAAGGCTGCCCCCGTGAAGAAGGAGGCTGCTAAGAAGGAGGAGAGCTCGGACTCGTCGGACTCGTCGGACTCGTCCTCGGACGAGGAGGAGGAGCCCAAGAAGGCTGCCCCCGCCAAGAAGGTTGCCGCCAAGAAGGAGGAGAGCGACAGCTCATCGTCCAGCGACTCGGACTCGTCTTCGGATGAGGAGGAGACCCCCATTGTGTCCAAGAAGCGTAAAAACTCGGACGCTGGCGAGAAGTCCAACAAGGTGCAGAAGCAGGAGGACGGCGAGGCCGCCGCTGTGGCCAACCCGCAGAAGGCGCTGGAGATTTTCATTGCCGGCCTGCCGTGGTCCGCCACGGAGGACGAGGTCAAGGAGCACTTCGCTGGCTGCGGTGAGGTGACTGCTGCCCGCATCCCGCTGCAGAACGGCCGCTCGTCTGGCACTGCCTTCGTGACGTTCGCTACCGCCGAGGCCGCTGAGGCTGCTCTTGCCATGGACGGCCAGGACTTCGGTGGCCGTTGGATGAAGATCCGCACGGCCGAGAAGAAGAACATGTTCGACGAGAAGCCGGAGGGCTGCACCAGCATCTTCATCGGCAACCTCGCCTGGGACGTGGACGAGAACACCGTGCGCGAGTTCTTCGGCGAGTGCGGCGAGATCACGAGCTGCCGCCTGGCCACCGACCGTGAGACCGGCGAGTTCCGTGGTTTCGGCCACGTTGACTTTGCCACGACCGAGGCTGTGGACGAGGCTGTCAAGCTCGCTGGCGAGTACTTGAACAACCGTGCCATCCGTGTCAACTACGCCAAGAGCCGCGAAAACAACGGCTTCGGCGGAGGCCGCGGTGGCGGCCGTGGTGGTGGCCGCGGTGGCCGTGGTGGCCGTGGCGGCTTTGACGGTGGCCGTGGCGGCTTTGACGGTGGCCGTGGCGGTGGCCGTGGCTTCGGTGGCCGTGGTGGCGGCCGCGGTGGAGGCCGTGGCTTCGGTGGTCGCGGCGGGGG
>JAIKVJ010001526.1:0-12449 GCA_024679225.1 Phytophthora pisi
CGTTGAGCCATACTCGCATTGTGCGTGCGTTATAACGCGTTCCGAGGACCCCCTTCACGTAGTCACAAATTGCTGGGAAGTGATGGGCTCGGCAGCTTTGTTCTGGGCGGTAACATATTCGCGAACAACAACGTTAAGGTCGTTCATGTTACAGAGCTTCTTGCGCCCGCGAGTCGACTTGGCGGTCTAGTAGCAAATATTAAATTGTAAGATAACAGCTGGTTTGACAAGATTGCAAGGCAACCCTAGGTTGAACGAAATGCCTCTCAAACCTCGACGAAATCGGTGTCTGGATCGATGTTGCGAGCCCGGAGTACTCGCATGATGGTATTCTTTCCGAAGTCTGTAGCCTCCTGGACACGTTTGCGCGACTCCCGACCTCCACTTCGCCCTGCTTTCTGCTCCTTGACGAAATAATCGTAGAGCTTCACTACTAGGGTTTTCTCTTCCGGAGTGAGCTGGTGCCAGCCCGACATCTTGCTGGTTTAGTTGTGCATAAAGAGTGCTCTTATCAACACGAGAACCAGCTATGAATACTCAGCTTTATTTTGCGGTACTTCGCGCTCTGATCGGGGCCGTATTGGCGTAGCTGCGGTCTGTTATACCGACGGGATAATTTTAGCGGGATGAGCTAGCCCCTTCATTTTCTGCCAGTCATGTCGGGGCCGAAGTTTACAACCACACTATGGTGTTCGAATCGTAGCGGCACGGCAGCAGCAGCACCGCCTTGTCCTTGTAAGGACAGTCCAGCGGCACCGAGTCCGATCGCCGCTTCAACGTCTGGAGGCAAGCGAGTGATCAGCACGTTGAACACGGCCAACCGATATTGTCGTGTCAGTCAAACTGACGGAGTGCTGTGCAGTACCAGTATATATTAATATCTGTAAGCCATCTGCGCACTCATTGATTGCCTTCGAAGCCTGTCGACTTCCTGCTTACTGTACTTGTAATCTCCCAGCCGGGGTGATGATTGTCGTCTTTGGCCAGCTTTCCTGAAGTCATCAACTGGCTGGACACGCCCGGACTGGACTTGACTGAAGCCATGCCGGCATTGAAGCCATCCACTTGCTGTACGAACACGCACGCACCACCCGAGCGTCGAGATGCTCTTTGCTGTCCGACGATCTTGGACCCTCGATCGCCAGCCGGGATTTGAATTCGATTATTTAATCGATGCGAGTTGTGCGACAAGTTGCAGTCGGCGAGTCAAACGCATGTTGGAAGATAGCGCGGGCGACGCGGAATCTACACAGCACGTAGGAGAAAAATCCACTTCCTAACAAGCACCAGCCATTCGCTCGATAAAATTTTCCACACCAAACAGCGCACACTAATCGACTCAACCACAAAGCGACTGTGCATTGGACTGTGACGGATTTTCATCGTGAGCATCACGCTAAGAACTCCACACCACGCCAAATAATTTCTCCACAGCTTCCTGGTCCCGTCATGGTTGCCCAGTTGGGCAGGCATTTATGATTGGTTGGCTAAGTTGAAGTCGAAAGATATGTGGTACACCCAACGTTTATGTACACCACCTAAACGAAGCTCAGCCAATCAGCGCGCACGGGATCCATATCTTTAGTTCCCCATTTTCTCGCTCCCAAGAGCTCCACTATCCGCCATGGTCCCATATCTGCTGCTGGGGCTGCTGCACTTACTGCCGTCCTCGGCCCTCGGCTGCTCGGACTTCCTCCTGTCGCCGTCCGCCTCGTCGCGTAGCGTCATCAGCGGCCGCTCCATGGACTTCCAAGCCGACCTGGACTCGACGCTGGAGGTGATCCCGAGAGGTACCCATTTCCAAGAGTTGCCCGTTTCGGGGTGTCCCAAGTGCCCAAATTTCCAGTGGACCAATAAATTGGGCTTCGTCGCCGCCAACGTCTATGGGGTCAATGTGGCCGCTGACGGCCTGAACGAGGCCGGCCTCTCGGCTGCGTGGCTCTATTTGGATGCCACGGAGTACCCTACGCCCGAGAAAGAAGGCAACTTCAACATGTCCAAGCCTGTGGTCACCTCGCTGTGTTCCTATATTTTGGGCAACTTTGCCACGGTGGAGGAGGTGAAGACCGGGCTCCAAAGGGTGCAACTTGCCGGGATTAACGGCCAAGTGGCGCAGCAGGTGCTCCATGTGCCCGCCCCAGCTGACGGCAAGGCCAAGACCGCGCCGCTCCACGTCAGCGTGCATGACCGAAATGGGCACAGCTTGGTCATCGAGTTCCTAAAAGGAGTACCCATTTTTCATGACAACCCGAACGGAGTGCTGACCAACGACCCACCGCTGGAACAGCAATTGGAGCTTCTGGACAAGCATTTGAGTGAAGCTCAAGGTAGTATCAACACTGGGAGTCTGCTACCGGGCGGGTATGGATCGTCGGAGAGGTTTGTGCGGCTTTCGGTGCTGAATCGCAAGATTAAAGATGGCTACAGCGCACCTACCGTGCATGCTTCGTACGTTGAAGCGACGGAGGAGCAACGCGTGGTGTCGGATGCTTTGCATCTTCTGAACACGGTGGTGCGTCCACCCATGGGGGAGGCCACGCAGTGGTCCATTGTGAGAGACCACAAGCGCCGGATGCTGTACATCCGCTCTACGGCGAACCAACTACTGCGACGCGTGAGTTTGGACATGTTGGACTGGGCCGACCCACACGCGCGACGCCTGATCCCGGTTTCGTACGGTATTTGGTTCTTGGACTCGACTGTGCCGCTTCTTGACGATCGCAATGTGCTGCAAACCAAGGATCTACCACCGCGTTCCGTTGTCGAGGCCGCGATGTCACAGACACGAGACCCCTCTGCAGCATTCCGCAAGATTGACACGAAGGCGCATTTTCGAGAGCAGGCTGCGGTGACTGAGACGCAGGACCAGCAGCAGTTCCTTGCTGCTACCGCACAGATGCAACAGGCGGACGAAGTTGCGAGCATCTCGCCGGTGTGGGTCTTCGTTGTCGGCTCCGTGGCCGGCGGAATGCTCACAGCGTTGCTCTCGGTGGGGTGGAAGATGATCATCACGGATTGCCTTCGACGCCAAAGCGGATACCAGCCCATCGCCGACATTTAGTCACGGGAATCATGCAAGGAGAGACGCTGTAGGTGAATTCTGCTGGGGTTTCATGAACTGCATTTGTTATTTTTCGTGTTTGTTTGGGGTTTTGTGTCAACCCAAATACCAGGTCTGAGCTTTACATTAGCAGTACTAACCCAAGCGTGGCCGCCATGACACCTGCCATAGTTGACACTGCAGCAACCGAAGACCCGGCTCCTGACGTGCTTCCGGCGGACGAAGCACTGCTGAGACTGGACACTGAATCCGTGGCAGCAGATGAACTTGAAGAGCTGGAGCTGGAACACTCGATATTTGCCCACAGGGACTCGTCCGCCGTATCACTTGCATTGCCCGGATGCGAGATGCCTTCAGTCCAAGTCGCGTTGAGAGACAGCAGATCCCATTCGCAGCATGGATCTCCCAACTCCTGGCCGTTCGTCTGCCCGTCACCGTCCGAGTCCTTGTTGCACAGCTCCTTCGTCCACACGTAGAAGGCGAAGTCCTCGCCAAAACCGTTGAGTGTGCCGTCCCCATTTGGGTTCACGTGGCCTAGAGCCTCAACGCCGGGTACGTTAGCTCCGTTCGGAATCATCGACACGTACATCTCGTGGGCGTTGGTAGACGTTGTGATCGTTAGCAAAGCAGCAACAACCCCGCCGATACGCACCATCTTCGCTAATTTTGCTGCACAGTGTGTAGGAGGAAGCTGGGAAATCCAAAATGGCGCACCAAGAAGGCCAGTGAATGCGGCACTCCATTAAGATCCGCGAAGAGGCAATGGTCACTAGCGGAGCAGCCCATGCTAGTGTCACGCTACCAATGTTACCATCACGTTAGAGCCAGGACCACCGATGTGGCTGCCTGCGAAAGTATGGAAAAGCTCTCTGACGCAGTCGGTGGGTCGAATGAGCTGCGAGTCGTGTAGTTTCTGAATTAAAGTCCAGCGTAAAGTCATGCTCGTCAAGCTGAACCGACGAAATCGCATGCGCCATGAGAAAGCTGTACTCTCTCAACTTGACTTCAACTCGACTCTCGTGTCCACCATTTTAAAGTTGCTGGCCACATTAGCGGATGCACTACATGTAAATTTACTCGCCGCGGCCCCTCCCAGACTCATGAGTACTAAAAGCCTTTTACCGGTAGTACTTTTGTAAAAGGTAGCAGCAGACGCAAGAGTAGATTGCAAACGTTGAAGCGGTACCATAGCTGCCTTTCGTTTTTTTTTTCGTGGCAACTGTAGGGCCAAAATCGCTCAAGCACAATACACTTCATTGTAGATTGCTACCGGTATGGTATTTCTTGAGGCTGCTGGTAGCCCACTGGTGAAAGGGTCCCAGGAAGTACACTCTTGGCCGGAGTTCAAATCCCACCAAGGACAAAAAAGGAAGAAGAATAAATTGATACACTCTCCAATCCAATATCTCATCACAATCATTCAACAATCATACCTCTGGCACCCTATCCACCCAAGGAATATCAACAATTCAGTTTCCCAAGAGCGTACAACCAGCAATAACTTATTGCTGGTTGTGGCTCCCTATTCACCCAAGGAATATCAACAATTCAGTTCCCCAAGAGCGTACAACCAGCAATAACTTATTGCTGGTTGTACGCTCGTTATTGCCAATAACCAGTTAATCAAATCATCAGTTTGGCCCTGAATTCCTGTTGAGTGGGGCGTTACGACGCCACGACTCCCGCTCCCTCATCGCCCAAGACCAATGATGCCGTGTGCTTCGACCAACTTCGTCGCCGAAAAGTTGGTAGCAAAAGCCGGGTACTGCCCCGCAGGGAGCGGGATCAAATCTATGGCGTACGAAGGTGAGGATAGCAGCTCTCCGGAGCTTGATGCAGCGTACGCAGCAGCTAAAAAGGTTTATCGGTGAGACGTGACGGCTTTAATGTGCAGCGACGGATTTTCCGGACTGCGGTCAAAGCGGCAGTGGTGGTATTGGGCGCTGGGCACTGCCATGCCCCACAAGTCCTTAGAGAACGATGGGCTGGTGGAGTTTTACAGCTGCGCAGGTGGTTTTGCTACCGAACAGTTTGGAGACAGCTACAAAGACGCATTCTACGCGACGAAGCTCAACCACGCCGATATGGCGTTCCGGAATGGAAACGCACTCCTGAACAAAGCAAAAATGCCAGTCAAGTGGTTCGAGTGCCTGCTTTAAACAGAGCTATTATACATGTAGTAGACCGTATTCGAATGCCATCTGAGGGCCATAGAGCAAAATCACGCCTGCGAAATGTTCCACTCTTTTGTAGTTTTTGGTCGACTACGAACAAGTGTGGGTCGTAAACTCCACATCCTGCAATCCTGGTTACGAACACTTTGTTGTACGCAACCCCATGAGTCCAGTCATAGCTCCAATATAGGTAATGTAATACATGTACAACGTCAATGCTCGCTCTCCATGGCAGGTAGTCGTTGTCTCGGTCCAAGGCTCTCAGCAGTAAAAAAAATCAACTTCAACTCGACCACCGAGAAAATCAGTATGTGAATCAGATCTTGCTTTTCATTTCGCGATCTTCGGCGCTGCTGCTTTTCCTCGTCAATTATGGGCTTTTCCTCGCGTCAGCGATGGAGATCAATGGCTGGTACCCGTGCACACTAACAGACGCAGCGGAGCAGTCTTGGCTCAACGTAATCAGCTTCGAGTGCGCCACAGTGGAAGCGCCACTGTCATCCCGAAATCTGTACCAGTTCTAAAACCATCGAGCTCTTCGTCAAGCGCAAACTGGCTGCAGCAACTCCAAACCAGCCGCTAAACAGCCGTAAAAGCCTTTGGCTTTTGGCCGGTGGGCCGGGGGCTTCTTCTGTTGATTGTACGTTCAAAAGAATAATTCTACCGTCACCAACTGAGATATCTGTTTATGCCGTTTTTCTCTAATTATTATTTTCTAATGTGTATTAGTGGAGATGGGAATGCTGCTAATGTATGCGCTACTGGAGCGTTCGGTGGATGTGTATACGATGGACCATCGGGGAACTGGTCGTAGTTCGCCTGTGGACTGCGTGGCAGCTCAAGCAACGGCAGAGGGAAGCCCCAATGGACACAGCATCTCGCTGGGCGAACTTCCGTACTGCGTCAAAGACATTTTACAGCAAATCGACGGACACACGGACGCTTTCTCTGTTACGTCAGCGGCGCGTGACTTGGTTTATCTCATGGAGGGACTGGCAGAAGAGGAAGACCGCTCGGAACCATTCCTCTACGGCACGAGTTATGGGACTTTTCTGGTGGAGCGTGTCATGCGCTTAGCGCCGTCTCAGGTGAAGGGCTATATACTGGACGGAGTGGTGTCGGAGGCAGGGCCTGATCCAAGCACGAGGTTGTTCTTCTCTCACTGGGATTACAATATACTGGCGCCGTCCAGGAGGTTCTTCGAATTGTGCCTGCAACAACAAGAAACGTGTCCGCTCCAGCTCGATATTGACCAAGATGGAGATGTGTTGGACGCTGTTTTGGACATCTACAACGAAATCGACGACACTTTGAACGATTGTGCGGTTGAATTGATGCTCGCTACAGGAGTGGAGACGCCATCACAGGCGCTACGACCGATTTTCGGGTGGTGCGGGATCCGGCGCTACGCTCGCTGGTTCCGTCAATACTGGCACGAATGCAGCGGTGCGACGGCGATGATCAACAGGAGCTTGAGCTCGTGATGGGTCCGCTACTGAAGATGATACTGCAGTAAGTGCAAGGGGCTGCGATCCCCGACTCTAAAATCCCCCAAGCGTTTGAAAAATCCCTTCGACCTTCTCTAGGCTCGCGTCTTACCACAATTGGTTCGAACTCAATCGATCAACTCGAGTACTGGTTGATTTCGTACTCGGAGATTTGGGCCAAGCCATCACCAACTGAAGCTGAACTCCAGGAGTTTTACTCGGATGGAGTTTTTTCGGTTGCCTCGGCTAACCTGGCGCAGTATTGCCTTCTCTCCGGCAACTTGAACCCAACGGTGCCAGATAATGACCGAGATCCAGCATGCGCTCAATTAATTTCTGCGTCAGAAGATGTCGAGACTACAAACTACACTCAGAGTTTCATCTACGCGCCGGACGAGTTTTCCAACCAAACGGCACCAGTGCCTCCTAATTCAAGTCTGCTGGTAATTAACGGCGGCCTGGACTTTCAGACTCCATGGGAGTTTGGACGATATCAATTTGAGGCAACGAAGCTAACCGGTCCTGACCCGAGCAAGAAAATGCTCGTGGAATTTGATTTTGGCGGTCACATTTGTGGACTTTCAGCCACCACGGCTGACGACGAAACGCTGTGCAGCTCTCGCGTCGTGGCGTCTTTCGTTTCAAATAGCGGTGATCCTGACGCTGTCGATACGTCGTGTATGGCCGAGCTGCCAGAGCTTGAGCTTAACGACTACACATTTACCATGCTGGTTGAGTCGCTCATGGAAGAACAGCGCAATGAAATGATGGGCGGATGGCGCTACAAGCAATAAACTCCATGTAATTTACCCACAAGAAACTTTTTTTTCATTTTCAAAACCCGTTCTTTACAGCTCCGTTTGCATTGCTTCTGGATTAGCTACAACGAGAATGGAGTCGAGCTATACGACCCTTACGTCAAAACATGAATCGTCTTCGGATGCTGAAGGAGAACCAGAGACTCGAATATCTTGATGTGCTCTTGCCTCAGGCTGCCGATGAAGGATACACTTGCTCCCCTAAGCGCCGCCCTGCCCCGAAATCAGTCACTGGAAGAAGCAAGTGTGCGGTGCGATCTGGACCAGTTTGTGCTGTCCAAGTTCTTCGAGTTCGCGGCACCATCGGTCGCTTGAAAAGTATATGTTCGTCAGTGATTTGAGGAGGGGTGCGACGAGTGAGTAGTAGAATTAGAGTTGAATGAAAAGCTTTAGCATCTGCCTCACCGCCGGCAGCAGCACAGGAAGTACCTGAAACCTCCTTTCGCCGATGCCGAGTCCTTCGTGCGAGTCGACGCAGATGTCTGAGCTTGATCTGCTTGGACATAATCCCCTGACGGCTCGATCGCTGCTTCCCATAGCATCGTGTCCTGCGACTCCTTCTTCCCGCCCGCAGCTAACATGGGGAGACTTGGCTGCGTGTTGAGTCGCCTGGTCGATCCTGACAGCTTGAACTGCTCCATAACGGGGACGTGATCGTGCTCGGACATCGTGGGCGAGGTACTGAATGTGTTGCAGCCACAGAGCTATTTGTGCGGTAGGCTGCCGTTTCAGTACTGAGCGAGTGTACGTCGATCATTCCCCACCTCAATGTTTACAACTCCAATCTGGCCAAAATGATTGTGTACATGTACCGGTATGATGCAGCAGGTATGGTAAGTTACGAGAAAAATCCACCTCATGACGGCGTCATTGAAAAATGTATGAAAACTATACAAACGAGACATCGACCCGAATATGAATCGTTCAAGTTTGTGACGCGCTCAAGCTCATTGCAGCTGCGGAGCGAGTGGAGCCGTGTGCGTCGCGCTACTTGCTGGAGAACTACGCCGGGGTTCAGTTCGGGAGGATTGGAGAATTGCGCTTCGAACAGGATATTCCGGCGGGTTACTTAGTGCTCCTGGACTTGGAACCCGATGAGCTAGGCAACTTTGACCTCGCCAGGCTGTGCGAGGTGGAGCACGAGGGGATTTTGAGGCGGGAATACGAGCTGGCTTCATGCCAAAATCGCCGCTCGCAACACGAACCTGGGCCCAGGAAAGCCTGGACTGGACGTTGAAATACCAGTCCAGGTTTTCTTATGAAGACAAAATTTATCCTCTGGATGCAACGAACTGATTGAGCACTTTGAGGAATTCCCCGAGTGCGAAGCCATTATCCAGAGACAGTATCATCAGCGGAGAAGGGTGGAGGCGGGCGCCATGTCGTTTTGAGACCCTTGGTTGCGGAATTTACAGAGTTCCAGATCACCCCGCGACTCGTGAGTGCGTTGGAGCATTTGATGAAACGAGGCACCCGTTTCTCGCAGATCCAGGCGTTGGACTTAGATCTGGATGATGCAACGGAGCTCGACGCCCAGTTGGGGCGCTTAACGCTGGCGCAACTCTTTAGAGCTCTGTTCGGCACTGCGGATAACGAGCCACGTCGTGCACGCCACCAAATTACGTCTCTCTCCGTGTACTGCGACTCGACAATGAAAAAGAAAGATTTTGAGGCGCTGTGTTCGGCGCTAGTGGCGAACCAGACTACCAGGGATCTCCATTTACGCTTGAACATGGAGCCGAACAGTCAAGTGCGACCAGCGCACTGGTGGAAGTGGCTAGCGTACAGACTGTTCTCGAAGCAAGCGCGCACGCTGTCGAAGTTGGAAACGCTGACAATTAGCGGTCTTCACAGCATGAGTGTGGCAGACATGAACGCCTTTGTCAAAGTTCTAAAGTCTGATCAACGCTTCCGCTCCGGCGACTCGGCAACTGATATTGCGGGCCTGAGATCCTTGACTGTTGAATTCTACGAGCACACCAAGACAGGATCGGACGGTCTGCCTCAATTCATCTCTTTGGTCGGAGCTTCATTGGGATCACTTACGATTGAAGGCACCCGCGTGGAGGTGGGCGTCGAGCATATTTTGCAGTGGTGTCCCAACCTCAAGGAGTTGTCCTTTTGCGGTAGCCGTATTGACGTGCAGTTGGAGGTTGCCAGTCTGCGTGCAAGTCACCAGCGCACGTCTACTTTTAGTTGGGCTTGGAACGATGTCAGAGCACTATCACGAAGTTTAAGCGAAGTCGCGCACCCACTGTCTACAAGTGACCGCCGGCTGCGTGTCCGGCTTTCGACTGAAGCCGAAGCGATGGCACTTCTGCAAATGCTCGGAGCGAACCAGTTTCTCGAGTTCATCCAAGTGATTCTCCCGTCTCCAGAGTACGCCAGATTCGCCACCAGGTTTCGACAGCACCACCAGAAGCCAATCTGCCGGGCGAGCGCGTTGTCGGCTAAACACAAAGCGGCATTTTTAACCACCAGCGGCCCGAGCTACAAAGCGACGAGCAGCCAAGTGTGGCATATCGCTGCGCGGGGCAGCGGCAAGTGAGCTGAATCGCCAAGTGTTGACTACCATTTTCTTGTACGCAGCGGACCCTGCGTTGAGGAGCGTCTTTGTTTCTGTCAATCAAGGCTGGCCCCTCTGGCGATAGGAAGCAAGGCGACACCAGAGCGTTGACAACGGCCAACGCGCTGGTGCAAATCAAGTCGTAGTCGACAAAGCGTCTTGAGTGCTGTAGCGGCAGGGATTCGAGTTTTGAAGGTCAACATGCCACTACGAGGTGTACAAAAGTGCTCGACCGGGCTGCGTAGCTCTCAACTGAATGAGGCCATTGAACATCAAATTGTGGATCATTTACGGAAAACTACGTCTAGATATTCAGAACCCCATTCACTAAGAAATTTTAGAGTGCTTGCCCTCTAGTTTTGCAGGTTCATGCCGTTCGCAGGCTTCACCGTTCCGGGGGTGTTGACACCCGTCTTTCCGAATCCCCAGCTGTGCGTGTTGGTTCCGCTTGCAGGAGGCGGAGTCTGCGTCGTGTTGCTCGCTCCAGTTCCAGTTTTGTAGGTCTGCGGGGTGTCGCTCGACTTCTTCGTGCTGCTAGCACTCGCTCCTCCCCAGCCAGCCACAATGCCGTCGTACAGAGACTTACGCACCAGAGCCGTGTTGGGTCCGCCGGGCTGGTACCACGGCAGCGGCGCTTTCGTGCTGAGCCACGAGTAGTTGTCGTCGTAGCCCCAGATCGTGACACCGACGCACTTCTCCACCTGCTTGCAAGCCGCAACGGTGTTCTTGTACACATTCGCCTGCTGGGTCTGCTCCTGTGCGGACGGCGAGGACGAACTGGCAGTGACGTCGACCTCAGTGAGTGCCACGTCCAGTCCGAGGGCAGTGAAGCGCTCCAAGTTCGCCACTTGATCCGCGGCGGAGGACGTGTCGGAGTACTTGAAATGCGACTGGAAGCCGACACCGTCAACGGTGATGCCGTCGTCCAGCAGCTTCTTGACCATGTTGAGCACCGCCGTCGACTTGTCGTTGATCGTGTTGGTGTTGTAGTCGTTGTAGTACAGTTTCGTCTTGAGACCAAGGGACTTCTTGACCTTGTTGGCAGTCTTGAAGGCGGTCGTGAGGAAGTCCATGCCCGTCGTCTTGTACCAGAAGGAATCGCGCATCTGCGCGTTGTCGCCCATAACTTCGTTGGCGACGTCCCAGGCGTAGCACGAGTCCCCGTAGTGCGTCATGACCTTGGTGATGTGGTTCTCCAGCGCACTCAGCATCTGCTGCTTGTTCAGACTCTGGAGCCACTGGGGAGTCTGCGAATGCTGCGAGACGAGAAAATAAAACAAGGTCAATTAACTCATTCTTACAGATATTTTACTACATGTACTTTCAAGACGTACCCAAACCAAGGTGTGGCAACGCACTTGAGCGCCTATTTCCTTAGCGAGAGCGACAAGCGCATCAGCGGAATCAAACTTGAAAGAGCCTTGCGTGTACTCGGTAGCATCCCACTACAGTAGATAAATATAATACACAACAGCGTAAGAAAATCATGAAAATATGTGTATCGATTCTGTTGCGTACCTTCATGGAGTTACCCGGGGTGAGCATGCCGAAATCGTTGATGTTTTTGAGCACTTTGAGTGCGGCGGTGTCCTTCATGTCCTGGTCCACCGCAGTGCCCATGTACTTGCCCGCAGCCTTAGCCATGTCGTGGAGCCCGCTGGAGCCCGCGTACGTCGACTTGGTGATGGTGTCACCCGCCACTGCGTTGATAAAGATGCCCACAGCGAGAGCGATCGCGCGCTTCATTGCTGCTTTGAACGATGAAAGTTGTGTGTGGGAAGAAGCGAAATGAAGAGTGCAACCGGGCTATCGCCGCAATGATCATGGGATCGGGTAAACGCCACATGGAAATGCTGCACGAATGGCCACACTTTTACTGTTCGCAATGTTCGTCGAGAACTGCCGCCACGCGCTGTTCGTAGAGATGCGCAGGCATGTCCGGAGGGGGCATTTTGCAAATCATGCCCCTTTTTAGATATACGGGGTACTCCTGGGGATTTTCAAAGGGGTAGCCCGATCAGTAATTTATCGCTGTGTATTGAAATCTAGAAGGGGGCGCTGCAAGAATGTGTAATAATGTATAAGAATGTAAACGTGGTGGCCTACGCTAGAATGCTTGGTTTGGAGAGCAACGCGCACTAGGCAGCTGCTTGGTACCTGTACATCTTGTCCGCCAAAAGCATGAGCTCAAAGTATTGTCGACATTGCAACTCACCTTCCATCGTGTATTTGCTGAGTGCGGATCCATCGTACGCGTCAGTCACCCTCCACTGTGTGGATACCAGGCGCAATACTAGCCCGCCTTCTCTCAGACAATCTCGAGTGTCACTTCACGCGCCGAAT
>JAIKVJ010001527.1:2299-12456 GCA_024679225.1 Phytophthora pisi
ATTGCGTCGGCAGCAGCTGAAGTGGAAGGCGCGGCTGAGCTGGACCAAGTACGGAAGAAGATTGATGAAGCGAAGAAGAAGACGACGACGAAGAAGAAGGACAATCACGTGAACACTTCTCCTTCATCGAACAGCAGCGCGACGCCTGTGTCTGAGCAGCGGCCATCGTCGGCGTCGCCGCAGCCAAGGTACAACTTATCTATCTGGTGGACCATCCAACATGTACTAACTGTTGATGTTGTATTTCTTGTAGTCTGGTACAGCATGAAGATCATACAACAAGTGGAGTGGTGGATGATACAGCATGCGCAGGTGGAGAAAGGTACAACATCGCATCGCATGGTATACAACATATGTGACATACTACATGATGATGACTGACGCTTTGATTTGATTATACTATAGGAGCGTCTCCGCACTTCAAAGTCCGACACGCGATTCGACTGATAGAGCCGCCGAATCATCCCAGCCTCAAGCGGCCGAGTATGAGGTGCTCAACTCAGACTGCGAAGACGTCAAAACGGAGATTGGCTTCTATGACGATGATGAGGAGTTCCAGCGTACCAATGACGACCGGCACAGAGATGGCACTGCAGACGAAAACAGCGAGTGGGGTGATGCAATGAACGCCAGCGGGTCCGAGATTGATGACATGCCAGCTGCTGTGGGTGAAACTCTGTCAGCCGACGCTGAAACCACACCAGCGGAATCGAGTTGTGATCGCCCTGCTCGTGACAGGAGAGAGCTGCGCAAGGACGAGATGAGCGCGTTTGCCCAGGATGAGGACAACATGGCGGACATGCGATCAAGTGGCTGGGAGTTTGGTACGTGATCATCTGATGTTGGACTATACAACATGTACTCACGAAATCATGTTGTCTGTGGCGTCATGTAGATCCGGCGAAGTTTCCTCCGGATGCGAGGTACCCAGGCTTATCCACAGGGGCGTATGGTCCGACTTCTGAAGTGTTGGAGCTGGCAGAGTCGCCGCTGGATTTGTTTCTATTCTTCATGCCGAAGAAGTTCTGGGGAAAGGTGGCAGCAGAATCGAATCGGTATTTCCTGCAGAACCTGACCGCATGGGTCGACCGAATGTATGCCAATCAAAAGACGCCGGGCAAGAAAACAAGGGATGAGTTCCTGATGCGCGAGGCGAAGAAGGACGACATTGAAGCTTACGAGATTATGCACGTCCTGGGATTGCTGCTGGCGCGGATTCTAAACCCACAGCGCCGCTGTTTTCGAAACCATTGTTCTACGGAAAGGGTTGGAGCTGTGGCACGCGGAACGTTCAACGACTACATGCCTCGCCATCGATTCGAGCATATCATGGCTAACCTACACTTCACGAACAACGCCGACCCTCAAGCAGCATCGGACAGGGCATGGAAGGTGCGCTCCGTGGTCAAGACGCTGCAGGAAACCTTCCCGCGAGGATATACTACACCGCCGGCCGTATCTTTCGATGAAGGCGTCATACCCTCCCGCAACCGAAACAACCCGACCCGCCAATACCTCAAGAACAAGCCGCACAAGTGGGGCACCAAGCTCTTCCTGACGTGCTGTGCAGACACAGCTTACTGCATGCGGTAAGGAGAACACGACGCGGGTCCACATGGACCCGCGTCGTGTTTTTTGTGTGGCTTAAGTCAACATGTTGTTCTAACACCTGATTGTAATTTGTGATATCGGATTATACAACATATAGTCTTGAGGTATATTGTGGAAAAGCCCAGCATGCGGCGGAATTAGGCAACGTACCGGACAGCCAGCGATCTGCGGACCCGAACTCCGGGCCAGCTGCAGTGATCCGCAACCTTGAGGCCGTTCTGCCAGCGCCGCAAGACGATGTTTACCACCTGGTGGTGAAGGATAGATTCTACACGTCGGTTCAGCTCGCACTTCAGCTACTACAGCGCAATGTGTATTCAATTGGAATTATCATGGGAGACAAAGTCGGATATGCACAAGAAATCGTGGAAAAGAACCGCAATCGTCCTAAGCGCGTGCAGCATGGAGCGGTGCGGATGGCGGTGGCTCGGAACTGTGGATTGATGACGGGATTAGTTTGGTGGGACCGGAAGCCCGTTCAGTTCTTAGGAGCTTGATCAAGCAGAGCAATGGAGACATGTCGTAAGTACCTATCAAATTATCAGTTTTACTGTCGAGGCTAACTGTGCTTTTTGTAACATTGTAGAGCGACGAACACGGGGCACAGGAGGTAGACGCCATGATGTTCCCTGCCCGTCCATGGTGCGTGATTACCACCAGTGGATGGGTGGAGTGGATATCCACGATCAACTCCAACTCCAGCACTATTCTCTGCAAGGACAGACGTGGTGCAAGAAGTACTACAAGTCTATCTTCTTGGGACTGGTAGACGTGGCAATCGTGAACGCCTACATCGTATTCCGGGAGGCGGCCAAGCGCATGGATCTCAAGCCAGCTTCGCATGCAAATTTTTGCTGGAGCTACACGCACGCGCGGCTTCGTGTGCGTGTGCATCTTGGTGTCCGCGTGCGGCTCGCCGTCCACGGTCACCTCGTCCTTCTTCAACGGCTTTATCCTTCCATCGGAAAACATAATTTCCCCGCTACACTCGGAAATACACCTACTTAAATTCAAGCACTATTTTATTATAAATTCTGCAGACCGTTCCCATTTCCACATCAAGGCCCGCGCTGTGCTGCAGAAGCAGAAGCTCTCCACCTTTTCGTACATCATCGCCCTGACCTTCATCGGTGAGAGACCAGAACTATCGATATCTTTTTGGTACATATGGAGCTATTTTTGTCGTAGGGTAATACCTTTGAGATGCGTCGACAGAGTAGCAGGCGATGATCTTGGCCACAATCGCCAAGATTCCCAAAAAAGAAGAACACGACGGTGTGTAGCAGTCGAGAAATACTCGATACCCGGGCCTTATCACAGCGTTAACGCCTTGTTGTTGCATTTACTTGCATTTTCAGCTACACATGCTGTCGCTTGTCACGAGTATAACTCGTGCCCGCTCAATCGCAGACAAGAAGCCACTCAGAGCAATCCCAGCCCGACAGGAAACCAACTCGAGGCATCGCACACGCTACGCCTCGAAACTCATCTGCACAAGAATAACTACATCTTTAGCTACAACTAACCGTAGCCAGCTCTAACTCAGCGCTGCTTGCGCTTTCATAATGATCAGTCTTCATTTTTCCTGCTAGTGCACAAGTTCCTAGTCAAGACTCAAGCTTCTCTCCACAGAGTGCAAGAGAATTTCGAAATTAGAAAACCTCTGTTCAAGGAAACTTTCAAGGAACGTACTTCGACTAAGTACGATCGCCGTCACCTAAGTGCGTTGGTTGCATGGGCCGCAAGAAGTCGCCTCGGTACACAGAAGACGAGTCGCCCAACGTTTGACCTCGCCAAGCACCTCGCACTGACGACGCCGATGCTGAAATGGCCTCCCAGAACGCGAATTATCCCCCGCAGACTGGCGCTGGGCACGAGCAAGCGGCCGGTGCTGGCCACTCGCCTCCTCCGATGCCGGGCCACACGGCTGGTCCAGCTCAAACACCAGCTCCACCTTCATCTATGACCGATCACATCCTTGCGGAGCTCGTTAGAATGATGGGGGTGCAGCAGGCCGCCATTCAGACCAGTAACGAGCAGATGCAGGCATTCATGGAACAGCAAGCTCAGTTACTGAGGGCTATGTACGAGCAGCAGCTTCGCGCTAACGACCAGAAGCAAAATGCTAATCCTCCTCGATTCTACGGTCGCCAGGATGAAGATCCAGAGCTGTGGCTGTTCCACATTGAAGAGCACTTTGCAGTCTACGCAGAGCTCCGAGATTGTGATGACCCACGATTCGTCGATATGCTTGTCCCGTTCCTGGGCACCGACGTCATGTCCTGATATCGCGAGTTTAAGACGGCATTTGGCGACACTCCTCGTACCTGACCGCTGTTCAAACAACAGATCAGGGCTAGGTTTAGAGAGAGCGACTTTGAGTTCAAGTTGCTGACGAAAATGTATGAGCTGCAACCCACCGGAACCCAGCAGGAGTACACCACCAAGTTCACGCAGCTTATGTCGCAGTCGAGCCTCGAAATGCATGAGGTCGTCAAGCGCTGGTTCTACCAGCAAAACCTGAGAGCCGACACGAGCGCCTACGTCTCGCAGAGCATACCCGAGACCCTCCAGGACACGGTCGAGTACGCACAACTCTTTGATGACTCCAGGAAGCAAGCGCGCCCGAAGCAACAACAGCCGTCCCCCAACTCAGCACCGTTGACTCCGAGCGGTCGCGGAAGAGCTCATGGCGGTGCCGCTGGACCAAGGTCGGCGAACACAGCAAGTCCTGCTAACACGCCACCAACCGGGTCCCTACCGACGTTTGTACCCACGTGCCGTAAATGTGGTGTAACCGGGCATAAGTCGCCTGACTGCACCACGCGGGGCGCTGGTGCAGCGCCAAAAACCAGGTGTCTCGGCGGGCTGGCGCTCCGCCGAGGACGCCGTTGCTACTCCCCGCCATACAGTAGCACGGCAAGCCGCTGGTAGTCGCAAAGGTTTGGCCCACGTCAAGACCAAATCCGTGACTCCCAAATTGTATGGTTACCTAGATCAACCGGCCTGTGCAAACGACCGTGATGTCTCGACTTTTATCGACTCCGGCTCATCATTCGACGCCATTACCCCCGAGCTCGCAAATCAACTGGGTCTTCGCGTCGTCGAGCGACAACCACCTCTCAAAATTACTCTCGGTGCAGGCAAACATTGCTTCGTGCCCCGCCGAGAAACTACAATTTCCATTCTGGTGTCCGGATTTCCTGTCTACCAAGCTCATCTGATGGTGATGGAGGTTCCCGAAGGCTGTGCTATCCTGCTCGGTATGCCCTGGCTAGTCGACATTAAACCGATTATCGACTGGGTGGCTCGCACCATATCGCGTCGGTCGCCCGCGGGCCACGACGGAGATAACACTGCTATTGCATTCCATTCCTGTGTACCTGCGGGTAAGCCAAGAACCGTCGGAAGATGCCGCGTAGCCAATCCATCGCGGCGACGCTGTGACGATGACATGCTGCGCTATTACTTTCAACATGGACATCACGGCGAATGCGGTGCAAGTCTCGTAGTTGACACGCGCAAATTACTGAAGCTCCTTCGCGAATTCGACAACGAATTTTGGTTCGTCATGGTCAACAATCCATCTGAGGATAAGGCAGATGCTGCCTGGAACAAACTCGAAGAAACTCGGGTATACAGCAATTCTGTACTCGCGTCTTCCGATCGGACATGCCGGACGTACCACCGTCGCGTCAAAATGCTATGGACGCGACTATCGAGGTGGCCGACTCAATCCCCGTGCATCGCAAGCAATTTCCCCCGTCAGCGGTGCAGAAAACAGCGATCCAATCCGATTCCTCGAAAAGACGATATTCTGCGTGACATGGCTCGCGGCCGACTATTCTCCTCGGTGGATCTGCACTGTTTTTTTCAGGTGAAACTACGCGAAGATTCCATTCCGTACACGGCGTTCGCCACCCCCGACGGCCTATTCGAGTATCTTGTCACGCTGACGGGGCTTAATCGACTCGGACAGTCAATTTTTGTTGACTATGGAGACTTCTGCAAACCCTCCTTCGACGACTTGTTTGTTTACACGCCGACCGATGACGTGGACGAGCACCTCGCCGCGCTCGAGAAAGTCCTCCAACGCAGCGCTGACGAGCAACTCTACATCAATATAAAAAATACGTATTCTGTGCGCTTGAGATCCCGTGCCTAGGGGATTTTGTTGGACGTGACGGCGTTCGCATGGACCCCGCCAAGTCAGAGACCATTCGCAATTGGCCGCTCCCCACAACCAAGCGCGAACTGCGGTCTTTCATCGGCGCATGTGTGTACGTGATGCGTTTCTACAGTGGTTGTGCTGACCACGTTGCCCTACTCACGGAAATGATCAAGAACAAGCGGCCACGCGACGCAGTGACGTTCAATGAGCAGCAGCTATCAGTATTTTCAGCGCTCAAGAACAAGCTCACTGCACCCCCCGTACTTGCGCACCCCGACTTCGCAAAACCCTTCCACGTCAGCGTTGATGCGTCTGATTTTGCTGTCGGCGGGTACCTATTTCAACTCGCAGGCGATGGGACGGAAAGAATCATTGCCGATGGTGGACGTAAGTTATCGCCCGCTGAACTGGTTTACCCCACGCGAGAAAAAGAGTTGCTGGCAGCCCTGCATGCTATGAGGACTTGGAAGGTCTATCTCATCGACAAGCCATTTTTTATCAACTCCGACCACCACACGATCGAGAATATTTTGCAGCAACAAACCGGTTCGCAACGGCTCGCGCGCTGGTTAAACGAGTAGGTCCTCTTCCAGCTGTGGTGTAGCGGGATCGGCCAAAATCTGGTTAAGGCCTGATCGAGCTTCCCGCCAGCGCCCAGACACCGACTAACGGAGCCCCCCCCCAACGATCCGTGATCGACCGAACTTGTTCTCACCTTGTGTACCCGTCGGCGGACTGAATCTGCTCCTCCGAAGATGCAGCACGTGGTGAAGATCGAGTGTCTTGGCGTGACGCGGGGATAGTTTGTGGAGCAGCGCGGTAACCTTCGCTCTGCGTCCGAGTATTCGCCCCGATCGAGGGTTCTTCGCTTCGATCGGTCGGCCTGGAGTCGATCCAAGGCCGGTAGTTGCCTTTTCGGGTGTGTTCCTTCCTTTCATGAGTTGCTTGTCGCTTCCTATAGCGGGATCGAGGTTGATCGAGAGGAGAAACGATCGCCGGCCAAGCAGTATCCGGTCGATCGAGGGTTCGCACACAAGAAATAGATCGCTAGAGTAGGTCAAGCTGGCCAATGTATTAATCCAGCCTTAACCGTACGTCAAAAGTGTCGATGCTTGCCGAGGCAATGTAGTTCCTGGGACTTGACGACTTGAGGGGACGTGTGTTCTTCGGTGCAAATTCTGCTCTGATTTATGTTTAGCTGGTGTCTCTCTACCGCTACCATCTCATCTACCATCCTACAACTAAACAACCAGTTGATTCATGTCCTGACTTCGTCCTCCATGTACATCCCATCGCGGTCGATTCCCGATCCACGAGCCTTCCACGATCGGCTCCCGATCTGCGATCGGCTCCCGATCCACGATCGGCGATCAACTATCAATCGACGACTTGTGCCGGTTGCCGTACGTCGCCGATCCATCATCTCCCGTCTTCGACCGTCCTAGATCTGCGAGATCTGTAGTCGATCGGGACTTGGGTCGGCCTCGAATCACGCCACGGTTCGAACGCGATCATCCACAATCCGGCTTGCCACATGTCCTGCCTTACGCGCCGGCGTCATCGGGCCACTTGAGATCTCCCGAGAACTCCCTCTGATCCATAGATCCTCGCTGCCTGTCTCTCGATCGCTGACCCCAATACTTCCAGTCGATCGGCCCTGCCGCCTTTCTCGCGAACAATTCTTATTCAGTACTTCTCCACACAGCCTCTCTTTCGATAGGTAGCTGGCGCGACCAACGTAGTGGCAGATGCTATGTCGCGACGACCGGATTGGGACGAAGGAACCAGTCGAGCAATCAGTCTTTCCGCATTGATTCAGTCCATTGTGTCGCCAACGGACGCGGAACCTGGCTGTTTGTTTGATCACCAAGCTACAAACCTCGATACCCCCGCTCTGGGTCGTCAACACCTCGCTTCGGACTCCATATTCGGCCCGATAATACGCGACCTTGGCGCAGGGAACGCAGTGGATACACGCCGGCTTCGTCGGTTTCAGTTGTCCGACGAACTGCTTTACTTTCAAGTTCATCCAAGTGCCCCACGGCGTCTCTGTATACCTGATGTTGCCGAGCTGCGCAATGGGATTCTATACGAGGAGCACGACGCACCCTCTAGAGGCCACCCAGGCCAAGCCAAGTACTTGTTGCCAAATATTACTGGCGCGACATGGCCACAACTGTGGACAAGTTCGTCTCGTCGTGTGGGCAGTGCCAACGCAACACGTATGTGCGCGGTAAACCGACCGGTCATCTACACCCGCTGGAAATCCCGGATGGGAGATGTCGCAACACTAGCATGGACCTCAAAGGACCACTACCGACGACCGAGGGCGGCCACGACACCGTTATGGTAATTGTCGATCGCTTTACGAAGCGAGCGCACTTCTTGCCGACTACGGAAAAAGTCTCAGCCGAAGACACAGTTCGACGATTTTGCGACTTTTACCTGCGTCTCCACGAGTTGCCGCTGTCAATCACCTCTGCTCGTGACTCAAAATTTACTTCCAAGCTCTGGAAGCAGATCATGCGCCTGCAAGGCACTCGCCTCAATCTCAGCAGCCTTCAACAGATGGCCAAGCGGAGATAACGGTGAAATTTGTCAACGAGTACTTACGGCACTTCATCAATCCACACCACGACGACTGGGACCGACTTCTACCATTCGCTGAATTCGCCTACAATTCTAGAGTCCACCGTTCCATTGGCTTGACGCCATTCATAGCGGATGTGGGATATCAACCTCGTTCTGTCGCCGATTGGGTAGTGCCAGCGTCAAGGCCAACACGGGCGTCTCGTTTCGTGACCCACCAGCAAGTCATCCTCGCCGAAGCCCAAGACGCCATGGCCGCGACCCAGTTAAGCTGGCACGCCGCGTACGATCGCAACCGCCAGCATCTTCGATTTGCTGTCGGTGATTCGGTGCTTCTGGATACTAAGCGCTTGGATCTCACACGCTTGGGTACAGACGGCAAGCGCAAACTCTCGGCTCGCTACATTGGACCCTACCCGATCCCATCCATTACTGGCCCGGATACCTACAAGCTCGAGCTGCCTCCAGGCCTACGACTGCATCCAGAATTTCACGTATCTCGCCTACGTCGACACAACCACGACGATCGAGCCGCCCGGATCACTCGCGTACCCCCGGTCCTTGTCGCCGATGGCTCTGAAGGCCACTTAGTCGCAGCAATCCTCGGCCATCGCACTCGCCAAGGAACCCGCCGATTTCTCGTTCGCTGGCTGGACACAACTTTGGCACCTTCGTGGGAGCCACTGACGAACCACGGTCAAGTGACTAGCCTTATTCGTCAATACTTGAATACCCTGAAGCCAACTCGCGCTATCGCGCGTCTAAAGGGGGAAGTGCCACGAGTATAACTCGTGCCCGCTCAATCGCAGACAAGAAGCCACTCAGAGCAATCCCAGCCCGACAAGAAACCAACTCGAGGCATCGCACACGCTACGCCTCGAAACTCATCTGCACAAGAATAACTACATCTTTAGCTACAACTAACCGTAGCCAGCTCTAACTCAGCGCTGCTTGCGCTTTCATAATGATCAGTCTTCATTTTTCCTGCTAGTGTACAAGTTCCTAGTCAAGACTCAAGCTTCTCCCCACAGAGTGCACGACATCGCTAGTACCACCCGGTCAAGCAGACGGATGAAATGAGCGAGGTCATGAAGGAGGAGTTCATGATGGAGACTCCTGACCAGCAGGGTTTTATTACAAACCATGGATGATCGAGGCCAATCGTCATCAAGGTCGCCTGCACTGTCGGGTGGCAAATCGTGAGAAACAAGACGTGCTTAGAACATCGCGTACGTTGAACTGTTCATTCGAGCCATTATTTTGTGGGATTTATGCTGACAGCGTAATTTTGATGAGGCTGCTCGTTTTGCAAGACGACGTCGAGTATTTGCTGATAAACTGGATGGCTTTTATGGCGGTGCTGGCGTGGGCATCATCCCGATCATCGTATTAGCTGCACGCTGTCAGTGGCCAAGGTGGTTGGTGCGAGACTGCTATTCTTCTGCGGGCATTGCCCGCAGAAGAAGCAGTCCTCGCACATTCAACCAAGAAGGTAGTACATGTATTTGGTAATAGTACGGTGACTGCATGCTTACTACGCAATGTTCCATACAATTGACTTTATAGTGGTCTTGTCGAGGGCACAGGTTACTGTTCTTAAAAAAAGTAATTCATGCGCGTATAGTATTATTTTGGAGTATTTTCTGTGAGTGTGCAGTTGGCCAGAGTATTTGGCATGCGCGTTAGAAGTAACCTATGGCGTGTTATTTACTCCGTAACGTTAGGATTAACAGCAAAACGGATACAGGTATTGTAGTGGGCCTACCTTGGCTCACTACTACGGCTT
>JAIKVJ010001528.1:0-12226 GCA_024679225.1 Phytophthora pisi
AGCAAGGAGGGACAAGTCGTGTCCCCAAACGGTAGAACAAGGCAGGTTGATGGAGGACTGTATCGACAGTTTTCTATTAATCCTCGAGCAACCAGGACAAACACGGGTAAGCAGCATGCAGATACCAAGAGAATCACCGTTGGTGGTGATGATGAAATCTTCTT
The DNA here is from genome assembly GCA_024679225.1 of Phytophthora pisi. Taxonomy (NCBI): domain Eukaryota; phylum Oomycota; class Peronosporomycetes; order Peronosporales; family Peronosporaceae; genus Phytophthora; species Phytophthora pisi. The sequence continues at coordinate 165 of JAIKVJ010001528.1, forward strand.
TAGGATTTTAATGGCTACCATAGTAGACCAAATAAAATCTCTTCTACTACTACTACTGTACACTGCACACTCGCTATTCAGCACTTGGAACTCCAACACGGGCATCAATAGAATCATACTGTTTAATACTACGTTGGAATACAGAGAGCTAGAGCGTGTCGCCCAGAAACCGCGCGGTGCTGTTATAAACCACAACAGCGCGCAGCCACTTGAGCAACAAGCATGCTAACCATGAGTACTCTAGTTGTTGCCGTAGAACGTCTCGTTCGTGTACACGACCATGTCGTAGCCCGAGGGGCAGTACGGGAACGTCTTGTCGCTCACAATGTTGAGGAAGAGGTTCTTGCCCGTCGTGTACGTCACGTAGCCGCCGAGGCAGGCGCAGACAACGATGATGAAGGCACCAATAGCCTTCTCGTACCACGGAGTGCGGTTCCAGAACACCTTGAGGTAGAAGAAGATCGGCAGGATGATGCAGGCCATGGACACGGCCCAGGCGCCGACGAAGTCGGTGAAGTCGACGAAGTGGTCCTTGAAAATGATGGCGATGACGAGGAGGATCACCACAACAACGATACGGAGCGTCATGTACTTGGCGGTCACGATGGGGCCGCTGTTGTGGTACTCCTCGAGCAGCGCCTCCGGGGACAGGTCGTACTCGGCGTCAGCAAGCGACGTCACGGACGGGCCCGTCACGCCGATGGCCGAAGCACGGTCCTTCTGCGGCGTGTTGATGCCCTCGAAGGCGGGGGACTCCTCGTCGACAGCAGCGAGGAGCGGACGCTTGTGCATGCCCAGAATGCCGCGCTCAGCAATGTAGAGCACGGGGTTCAGGATCACGGACATGGCGATGGTGATGTGCAGCTGCATGAACAGGTAAGCCAGCACAACAGCACCGCGGTTGGCGTTCAGGTCCAGCGCCGTGCCGCCGATGGCGAACAGCAGGTTGCCGGGGATCTGGCAGCCCACGAAGGCGTACGAGGTCTCGCCGATGATGAGGAACAGGCACGCGGTGAAGGCCATCGTGGTGGCGACGACGCGCGGCATACGCTCGGGCTGCGAGTGCTCGCGCTGCAGAGCAGGCACCAGCACGGCGGCGGAGTAGGCCAGAGCCAGGTTACCGAAGGAGCTGGCCACCTGGCCGAAGTCGAAGTCGGGGTTGATCACGGACGGGTGGTCCGAGCCGATGCCGTTAACCAGCACGCCGAGAGCGATGGCGTCGGCCAGGAGCGTGCCCAGGCAGCCAGCGAAGGCAGCAGCAGCACCTTCCTTGAGCGTCGGGGTGAGGATCACAGGCATCAGCATGGCGGCCATGATAATGCTCCAGTACTGCTGGTCGAAGGCACCGGGGGAGATGCCGTCGAGCAGGATACCACCGAGCACCAGGAACGCGCACGGCACCAAGCAGCAAACACCAAACTGGACGAAGAGGACGACGTAACGGCCGATCTTGCCGCAGCACCACTCGCCGACGTCACCGTAGGTCTTAACCGACTTGGGGGCGGCCAGCATGACGCGCGAGATGGCCACGCACGAGCAAATGTTGGCTAAGCCCATGACGATAAGCGCGATCGTGGCGATCGTGGCGCCCGAGCGCGCGAAGTTGGACGGCAGGCCCAGCGTACCGATGCCGTACACGGTACAGAAGAAGTTGAAGGCGATCTTGAGGTCCTCGGACGTGAAGAACGCCATGTTGTCGCGCTGTTTAACGAGCGTCTCGGCTCTTGCGTTGAGGGGGCCGGAGCAAAACGAGAAGTGGAGTGGAGGGGGGCTGACAATGGCTGCGCTGCCGTGCAAAAAGGCTCGGATTAATCTCTCCTGCTGTGCGTTGCGAGCAGAGCCATCCCTGCTCCAGTCAAGGCGGCGTGCCAATCACCGCGGACGCAAGCACGTGGGTGAAGCGCTGACTGGGCAACTCGGCTTCCGGCGATAGGGCGGCGCGCCGGTGCCGGCTCCACATTGCGAGCGGCAGTGAAGCGGCCATAGGCGGGGGCGCGCCTGTGCATCGAAAGTCGCCGCCCGTGACGCGGGGCCCAGCAGGACACCGGATTGGCGCTCCGCGGTGCTCGCAGCGGAGACTTTACCCGTCTCTCTGTGACTCGCGCCTCCAGAGACAGACCTGTGGACGAACGAGAGGATGGGCTCGTGCAAAACTGAAGATTCGTCACACTTGGTGGTTGTACGTATACTTGTCGAGACGTACGGTTCCAGTGCATGAAGCCAGCGGATCCCTTTGTACTGTACCGCGTTGCGAGGGCGGCCAAAGTCTCTTCTGGCAGGCAGGGAGCTCGGTCGAACTTCGACTCGAAGCGTGTTCGCATCGTTGACATCCGCTTTAACTTGGCAGCGTGTAACGGAGGAGGTCTTCTGCCCTCGTCAAGGTTTCGCCACGTTGGCCTCGTTCAATCAAGCCCAGACGAGAACTTCGACGCCCGCGCAGAACGATAAGCCTGCATGAATTGATGCGGAGCAGGAGGACCAAGACGATAAAATGCGGGCGACTGAGGGGGATGCGTCGCGGGACAGGGGACGCTTTCGAGCGCAACTGTACCGCGGGAGATGAGCTCTACCCAGCTCGGCTATGTCTCCCGCAAGACAAAGGATCGATGACCAGCAGGTCCAGCGCTCTTCCGGTGTAATTCTAGCCTTTACCGACGTGCTCCCTGCTTGTCGCCGAAGCACAGCCGCCTTCAGCACAGGCGACTCGCCTGTGCTGAAGGCACCATTGACTGCAACGAACCATGTCGCCCCGCGGTGACGCCACGGTGGGGGCTCACGTAACGGACCAACCCGTCGTGTCAGAAGTCACGCGAACCGGATGTCCACCGGAGTCGTCGACGAAAACGATTTTCCCCTGGTGATTGGCGAGCGAGAGTGGGCTCCGCTGATGAGGCGAAAGTCTCTCAGCTCAACGCGCACCCATGCCATGGAGTCCGTGCTCGATGCGGGAGGCTGAGCAACCCGAGTCACCTGCTGCCTCCGCAACGAAGGCGGCAAGATACGCTGCCCCCCCTGCACGCATGCACGCTGCAGCCAGGCTGGTTGGTAGGCGCTTGCCTAAGCGCTCGTGCTGGGAGTTCCAGTGGAGTGCTACAGGTGCATACATTATTGTGGACGGCAGAAGCACCTGCACCATTGCCCTCTCCTCCATCTTGATCAACGCCCTCACACAGTCTGGAGTCCCAGACTACGGTACCGAGCCTCATAGCTCGGTACAGGTACATGTACCGTAGTCTTTTCCTGCCCCACAAATCCGCTGCGACTACCGCATTACAAGCACAAGCATCGCCTTGTTCACAGCGCACCGCCAGCCTGTAGACGAGCGGCTCCATCCAAAACACATCCTAAAATTTTTGACACGCTTCAACGGTACACTGTACCCGTTTCATGTGGTGCACCCAACTTCTGCCTTGTCAAACCGTCACCAGCCAAAGGCAAGCGCCGGACATCTTCGTGCCCTCTTCCACCTCCGAAGCCGCCTCGCTCGCGCGCTCGTATCTCCGCGACGACCGCCCAACGTTCGCCGCTACTTGCGTTACCTTCAAGCCAAGACGTCTCTGCTCCGTTCGCACTCGTTGCGACGCGTCACCTCGCTCTGTAGCGCCCGCAATCACCGCGGCAGCACCATGGCTCGACTTCTCAAACCGGACGCCGACGGGTTCGCCGTCGCCGCGCAGCAGCTGCGCAGCGGCCAATTGGTGTCTTTCCCCACCGAGACCGTCTACGGCCTGGGCGCCAATGCTCTCAACCCCGAGGCGGTGCTGTCCATCTTCGCGGCCAAGGCGCGGCCGCTCACAGATCCGCTGATCGTGCACGTGCCGGCCATGGAGGACGCCGTGAAGCTCGTGGACCTGACGCCGAGCGGCCGCCTGGCCTTCGAGTGCCTGGGCAAGGCCTTCTGGCCCGGGCCGCTCACGCTCATCGCCAAGGCGGTGCCGGAGCTGCCGCTGACGCTGTCGGCCAACACGGGGTTCGTAGGGCTGCGCTGCCCCAAGCACCCCATCGCCCAGGCGCTGCTCAAGGCGGCGCAAGTGCCCGTGGCAGCGCCGAGTGCCAACAGATTCGGCCACGTGTCGCCGACCACGGCCAAGCACGTGATGGATGACTTGGGTGCGTGCACCAACTTGAGCGTCATCGAGGCGGATGAGACAGGGTGCTGTGAAGTCGGCATTGAGTCCACGGTGGTCAAGATTGTGCCCGAGGAGCGCAAACTCATTGTCTTCCGCCGTGGCGGCGTGTCGGAGCAGGCGCTGTCGCAGGTGCTCAAGGAGAATGCAGAGCTGCTCGGTGGAATGTACGACGTGGTGACCATCCAGAAGGAAGCCAAGATGCAGACCAAGGAGGCGCAGCAGGCCCCAGGACAGATGATCACGCACTACGCCCCCGACGTGGACACGTATTTGTACCAGGCGGATGCGGCTGACGAGATGGACGCGTCCAGCAAGCAGGACGTGAGTCGTTGGGTCGTCATCGACTTCCGCGGAAAGCTGGTCGGACTGAAGGACCGCGTACGAGCATACATGGACCTCTCGCCGAACGGAGACGTCGCCGAGGCCTCGCAGCGCATCTTCGACTCGCTGCGTTGGTCCGAGAACGTCCAGGGCGTCGAGCGGGTGGTTATCACCGGTGTCATCTCGGAGCCGCACGAGCAGGCTGCAGCGCTGCATGACCGCATGTACCGCGCAGCATCGGGCAAGAAGCGCTCGCTTCAGCTTTAAATGCGATAGAACTCACTCACCTTTACCTATTGTACTTTTCCAGAGATCACTAGAATTTGCAGATCCACTCGATCCATTAATGCATGATTGCTCTGTTTTTCGTATTCATTTATCGGGCAGCAGGGTACCTGGGATCTCGCTCGCTCGTGCTGGCATTTGGCATTCATTTCCAGGTCCTCTAATGCGTCTACGAGTCGAGGTCTTGCACGAACACGAGCGCCTGGGGCGCAAGGCCCTGTCCAGATCATTAACACAAAACGTATCTCGTCAGTGCCAAGCAACTTCAACGTACACTCCAGCTACTTACCGCATCAGCGAGGGTGACATCCAGGAGATCTGGTCCGTAAACCTTCTTCGGGAAGTTCGTGGCCAACTCGTAGTTCCGGATTGTGATCTCGCGGTCGAAGAACTCTACGTCGATGAAGTCGCGCACTGTCTTCAGTGTGTCGTGGGCGTAGAAGATGTGGTCGAGGCGAGTACCGTTGTGTAGGTGAAACTTGATCACTGCTGTCTTGTAGTCCGCGCCAGGCAGTGCGCGTGTCTTCGGACCGTCGGCGATCCGAGCACGCTTGACCTCGATCTCCGCCTTGTACTCTTGCTCCTGGCGGATTTTCTCCTCTTCAGCGCGACGGGCCTCCTCTTCTGCGCGTCGCTCCTCATCCTCCTTCCGCAGCCGCTCCTTCTCTTCCCGCCCAGCCTGTTCACGCGCTTCTTGCTCTCGACGACGGTCCGCCGCCAGCGACTCCTGGTACTCCCGGTCCTGCTGCTCGCGCAGGATCTGCGCCTCCGTCCGCTGCTGACGGATGTGGCGCGCCGTGGCCAAGATCTGGTTGTTGCGGTCCACCGCCGCGTTCAACTTCTCAATGATCTCGTCCGCCGGCAAGTTAGCTGGCAGCAACAACAATTAGGCAACGTTCAACACGAAATACACTGCTACAACCCCTTCCTTCCGCACCTGTGATCTTTTCCACGACGTTGACGCCGCGCGACACGCAGGACAGCAGCGCCAGGAACGGGAACGTAGCGCACCCGAGCGACAGACTCACGCCGAACCCCTCCGCGTGCTGCACGCAGCCCGCCCACGACACGATGCAGTCGCTGTTGTTCAGGTAGGCGCTCATGCGCTCCGTGCACATGGCCTTGCTGCAAGCATCACCATCACACAGTCAGCACCCACATCACCTGCCTATCTGCTCTTCAACTGTCTGCAACGCTCCTGTGCTCCTACCGGCAGAAGGCGTCCGCGTCGTCGTGGATGTTCGAGTGCAGGAACACGAGCAGGAACTTGGACGCCGTGCGCGCCGTGCTCACCGCGTCCCGGAACGACGTGTGCTCGAAGCGCGGCGTCACGTTCTCGCCGTAGCGGCGGCGCAGGCTGTGCGCGAAGTTGCGCGCCGCGGCCTGCGGGTCCTCGGGCTCGCCGTCGCCCAGCACGAAGCTCAGCGGCGACATGAGCAGCTCCACGAAGCCCTTCTGGGGCCGCGCGGCGCGGCGCGGCGGCGAGGCTTGCGCGCGCTCGGGCGCCTCACCCGCCGCTTGGTTCTGGCCCTGTACGTGGCGGCGCCGAAGTCCGTCAGTCTCCGCGTCCGTCGTACCCACCGCCATGCTGCCGGAGGAACCTGGGAATCACTTTATTGATGAGGTGTCGCGTTCTAGCTCTTCCGCAAAATGAAGGTATCTGATTTGACCAATCGCAGATGAGGACACAAAATGTGTGGCAAACCTAAAATTAGGATTCCACTTTACTTGGACTCACTATTCGTATTTGAGACAAGAGACAATTTGTGCGAGCTCTCTATTTTGTGAAGATGGCTACAGTGAGTGACTTCAACCTGTAAAGTTCGCTCGGAGTAGGCAAGCGGCAAGCACTTCTGGCAAAGATATCGTGACCGAGATGGCGATTCAAGTACGAGAGTGTTGTTGTATATTACAAGTTACTAGACGAACGCAGTACAGTAACAATGCCACAAAATCACCGGATCACTCGGATACCTGCTGGTCGTCTTACAGGAAGTACACGCCGACGGCGAGTGCGGTGGCAGCAACGGCACCCATGGCACCTGACACCTGCGAGGCTCCACTCGAACCCGACGCACCGCTGGCGCTTGATGCCGAGGTCGACTTCTTCGAAGTGGACTTGTCCAAGGTCGAAGACGAGTCCGACGCCAGCGACGAGTCCGTCGTGGACGTGGTCGAGTCGCCCGCGGTTGCCATGCCAGTGGAGCTGGAAGACCCGACGGACGTGTCCATCGCAGCGCTGCCGGTTGCACCGATGGTAGCCGTGGAGGCGCCAGCGCCAGACGCACCGGTAGCGATGGTATCAGACGAAGGGCTAGCAGTGGAGCCCGCCGTGGAGGAAGCGGCGCCAGTAGTTCCTGTCGCGGGGGTCACTGCAGGGGTGGTTGCGCCGGTCGCTCCCGCCGTGCCGGTCGTAGTAGAGCCAGTCGTAGCGGCACCGTTGTGTGTGTCGGTTGTGGCAGCATTAGTCGTAGCGGCACCGGTGTGCGTGCCGGTGGTGGTCTGGCCGCTGACGCCAGCGACGGCGGTGCGGCGCTGATGAGGACCTGGAAGAACTTCATGGTTGTCGGGAAGGGAATGTGGAGTTGAGACTTGAGCTCTTGAAGGTGGAAATGAGAATGACAAGTTTTCACCAAATCATATCCAAGGTCGCCGCCGGGACTTGCAGGGAGAGATGCGATGAATAGAGACGTTTTAGTTAGTGGAGTCCATACGATCAGCAAATTCGTCTAAAGAGCTCACACAAATTGTCTCAATTAGCGCTGTCACAAAGGGGAATAGTAAGGCCAAGTTAAATGGAATCCTTATGGTTGAATCCTATGGTAGGTTCGCAGCACATTTTGTGTTTTCTCAAAATTATTGGTCTGGCTCAAAACACAACCACCCAATCAATTTGTTTTTTTTAATTTGTGTGCAACATATCGGAATTAGCCGGAGTATCGGATTTTGCCACGCCCGAAACCAAACGCCGACATCGGAGCCTTCCTGCCGCCGGCCATGAGCGCTCTCTTCCCGGCGCCCGTGCGCTCGTACACGACCTTCTCGGACGCCGCGCCCACCGCCTCGGCTGCCCCTGCGTCCTCCACCCGCACCCCCAGGTACCCTCTGCGCGTGAAGCAGCAGTTCGTGCCGCGGCGCAATGAGGACTTCGGCGACGGCGGCGCGTACCCGGAGCTGCACGTGGCCCAGTTCCCGCTCGGAATGGGCAAAAAGGGCGGAAGTGGGTCCTCTTCTTCCTCTCAAAATAGCGGCACCCTCGCCCTCCAAGTGCGCGGCGACGACGGCAAGGTGAGCTACGACGCCATCGTGACCCAGCAGCACCGCGACAAGGCCAAGGTCTACACCAAGTTCAGCGACATCGTGGAGAAGGATGGCGACGCAGCGGCGCTGGCGCTGCCCTCCAAGGACGAGGAGCAGGAGACCGCCAGCCGCACGCGCGAGGCGCTGCAGGCGCTGGTGCAGGGCAAAGTGGCCAGCTCGCTGCCCACCAACGTCGGGCGCCAGAAGAGCGCCAAGGAGACGGCCAAGTACATCCGCTACACGCCCAACGATCAGGGCGCGGCGGGCGCCCCCAAGCAGCGCATCATCCGCATGGTGGACGTGGCCAAGGACCCCATGGAGCCGCCCAAGTTCCAGCACACCAAGACCGTGCGCGGGCCGCCGTCCCCGCCCGTGCCGGTGCTGCACTCGCCCCCCAGGAAGCTCACGGTGGCAGACCAGCAGTCGTGGAAGATCCCGCCCTGCATCTCCAACTGGAAGAACTCCAAGGGCTTCACCATTGCACTGGACAAGCGTCTGGCCGCTGATGGACGCGGCCTGCAGCAGGTGACGGTGAACGACAACTTCGCCAGCTTGTCGGAGGCGCTGGCCATCGCCGAGCGCAAGGCCAGAGAAGAGGTCAACATGCGCGCGCAGGTGCAGAAGAAGCTGGCCATGAAGCAGAAGGAGCAGAAGGAGAACGAGCTGCGTGAGTTGGCGTCCAAGGCGCGGATGGAGCGCGCGGGCATCCGCGCGGACAGTGACGAGGAGGAGGACAGGAGCCGCAGTCGACGACGCCGATCGTCCAGCGCGCATAGTGACCGTCGGCGCCGCCACAGTGACGATGAAGACGATGACAGCGATGCCGAAGGACGCAGGGAGCGCGACCGGATCCGCCGTGAGCGCAAGAAGGAGCGCGAACGTGAAATGCGCATGGAGAAGCTGGGCAAGAAGGGCAAGCTGGCGCGTGATGAGGACCGTGATATCTCTGAGAAGATTGCCCTGGGACAACTGCAGGGTGGCGGAAGAGCTGGTGGTAGTGACGGCATGTTCGACTCGCGGTTGTTCAACCAGTCGCAGGGTATCAGCTCGGGTTTTGGCCAGGAAGACGAGTACAATGTCTACTCGAAGCCGATGGTGGACCGTGGCAAGGCGAGCGTGTACCGCCCCAAGGGTGATGACGGCGCATTCGATGCCGATAAGGAGTACGAGGAGTTGAAGGGCGGCCACTCGAAGCGCTTCAAGGCTGATAAGCAGTTCCGTGGCACAGAGGCTGTGGCTCGCGGTGGAGGTCGGGATGGGCCTGTGCAGTTCTCATACGACAACGTGAAGGATGAGGAGGATGAAGATGCCAACAAGACGCGCGCGCCTGAATCTCGCCGTGATGATGCGCGGCGGTCGCCGTCCGCTTCTCCTCCTCGAGCTCGGGAGAAGGCCCGTTCACCCTCGCGCTCTCCTCCGCGTCGTGGCCGCTCGCCGTCTGGGTCGCCTCCTCGCTCTCGGGGCCGCGGCCGCTCGCCGTCTGGGTCGCCGCCTCGTTCAAGAGGTCGCGGTCGCTCACCTTCGGGCTCGCCACCGCGTTCAGGCCGTGGCCGTTCTCCGTCGGGCTCTCCACCGCGTTCGAGAGGCCGCGGTCGCTCGCCGTCGGGGTCGCCGCCGCGCTCACGAGCACGAGGCCGTTCTCCATCGCCGTTCCGTGGTCGCGATCGCTCCGCGCTGCGTGGACGGAAGCGGTCTCCATCGCGCTCTCCTTCGTACTCCCGGGAGCGTGGACGGCCGCGCGCGCGCTCACGTTCCCCCTCCTACTCGCGAGGACGTAGCAGTCGTCGGCGATCGCCGTCCTACTCTCGATCGCGACGATCGCCGTCTCGCTCTCGTTCGCGCAGTAGGGAAGCTGACCGCAAGCGTCGTCGTCGTTCGTCCAGTGAGGACAGTGATGACGATCCGTTTGGACTGGACCAGTTCCTGACTGACGCTCGGAAGGGTGCAGACGATGAACGTCGCTCGCCCGGCCGCGACCGCCGCCGGCGCTAAGGTAAACTGTAAAGCCCAAAATTGGCAAAGCAAGCGCGTGACCCTTCTGCTGCTCCTGCTAGACACACCCTGGTAACGTGCTACGCACAAACTCGCGCGCTCAATACATTCACATGATCTAAAGTTTTTTATGCTTGGTTGCTGTGCTTGCAGGGATAGATACAAGAGTTTCAAAGGGGGTTTGATCAATGCATACTATGTGATGGGACTGACGGAAACGAAAAGGGACGTATATTTCACAGTGGTGACTGTCAGAAGCTAAAGATGGCTCACTGCAGCTTGTCTCGACAGCTCAAGGGCTTCCTCGAAACTTCACCTTGTCGTACTCGCCGGAACAAGGCTTGCTGGCTTACAGGAAGTACGCTCCAACGGCAATTGCGGTCGCTGCCACGGCGCCCATGGCACCAGTCACCTGGGACGCACCACTCGAACCCGACGCAGCGCTGGCGCTGGACGCCGAGGTCTTCTTCGATGTCGACTTGTCGGCAGTCGAAGGCGAGTCCGACGTCAGTGAAGAGTCCGAAGAGGACGTGGTCGAGTCGCCGGCAGTCGCCATGCCAGTGGAGCTGGAGGTACCCACCGACGTATCCGTCGCAGAGCTGCCGGTCGCACCGATGGTGGCCGCAGTGGCATCGGCTCCAGAGGCAGCAGTGGCGGTGGAGTCGGCGCCAGAAGCTGCAGTAGCGTTGTTGGCTGCGTCCACGGCGGAAGGAGTGACGGCACCCGTGGTGGTAGTGGTAGCCGCCCCTGCCGTGGAGGAAGCGGTGGTGGCGGCAGTCGTGCCGGCGGTGTTGGTAGCCTGACCGCTCACGGCGGCAACGGCGATGGCGGCGATGGCGAGGACCTGGAAGAACTTCATTGTTGGTGGTGAGAAGGGGAGGAAGTGGAGACTTGAACTGTCGGAAGCTGAAATGAGAATGATGAAGCTCGAGCAGGTTGAGAGTATGTATGCATTGGAAAGAGGGAGAGGTGGCGCTCTCTTTCGCGATTCTACATACGAACATCCGACTTGTGGAGCTGCGGTATATAATTCGGCGGCCAGGCGAGGCTGGTCAACCCGCTGTTCTTACACAAGCTGCTTTCGATGGATGAAGTCACGGACAACTGCAACCTTCACCTGAAGACGGAAGCGCGTGGCTATTACACTCTCGCTCTTCGCACCGTGTTCCAAGGCTACGCATGCTTGGCCTTGGTCGCCTTGGCCTTGGTCTTGGTCGTCACGGTCTTCTTGGCCGGCGTCTTGATCTGCTGCACGTGGATGATCTTGGGCGCTGCGTCCTTGCGGGGCGTCGTGGACCTGGTGACTCTGTCCCCGACGCCTGCGCCGCCTTCAGGCTGCAGCACGTGCTCACTGTACTGCACGCCGCTCTCGTCCGGAAAGCCCGTAATATGCGGGAAGTTGATGAGGAATCCCTCGCTCACGTTGAAGTGGGCCAGGTAGAACTTGAGCTGCTTCAGGTGCTCGGGCTTGAGGCCCGTGACGACCGCCTTGAGCTCCAGGATCACGGGCTTATCCTGCAGTTTCAGGTACAGATCCACGCGGCGTGTGGCGATCCGCTGGCCCTTGTAGAGCACGGGGATCTCCACCTCGGACAGTACCGTCACCCCACGCTCCCTCAATTCCAGAGCCAGCGCTCGTTGGTACGTGGCCTCGAGGTTGTAAGGACCGAGGACGCGGAAGACTTCGTTGCATATGGCCGCCAGCTCCTCTTTAAGTTGACTGGAGGTCGTGATATTGGGGAGGAGGGACTTGGCGTTGGGGTCTGAGGGCTCACCGAACGAAATCTTGTGCAGATCCGCGGTCAGCTCCGCAATTGCATCGCGGATCTTGGTGTCCGGGTCGTCGCCTTCGTGCTCTTCTTGGTTGTTGCCGCGGTCTTGCTCCGCCTTGGGGGAAGCGCTGGCGACAACGTCCCCCTCCTCCTCGCGGGTCGTGCTTCGGGTGTTCATCTTTTGGTTGAAATCTTCGAATGATGCTTGCTTCAACACCCTGTAACAGGGCTGCGATGACGGCGCCCGATGGCACGCACTGCG
>JAIKVJ010001529.1:0-12169 GCA_024679225.1 Phytophthora pisi
CTTCCTCGCAAGTGCTACCAAATCGCAGCTTAGACTGAGCTCGCGCTAGCGTGAACTCAGCCTAATTCTGTGACAAAACGCTCGATGGCGACAACAAAGAGCTGGCGACGTTCAATACTTCTACTCATGGAATGATCGAGTATCGTGGGGTCCAACTTGCGCCATGAAGATACTTACTTCGTACGCCAGGAACAAGGGCGACGTGAAGGGGCTGGACAAGTCGTGCATGGCCGAAATGCCGGCGTTCAACCTGACGGCGTCGATGGCCTACCGGGCCTACTACTTTAGTGCCGACGACATGTACGACGGTGCTTTCAACGAAAGTCTGAACTCGTCCCAGTGAGTTTCTTTACAAACCTGGGGAAACGATCGACGTACATGTAGGTACTGCTAGAGGTACAGTGACAACACCAAAAAAGCTAGAACCGCATGGTTACGAGGGGTTTAGAGGCTTGAATAGAATCTACAGAACATGTAGTTCAACAGATACCAATCCTCGCCGTACCATTTTTTAATGTTGTTGAGGTGTATTGAGTTACTGGGCTCACGCCGAACGTATCGCCGTACCATTCTTTAAAAAAAAATGTACGATAAGCAATGCAGGTATTCCGTCTTGCATTTTCCAGATATGAATTGGGTTTAAGTGGCAGTAATGAGGCCCATTACCTGAAATGGCAACATTGGCGAGCGTGGTCTTCCCCAGAAATCCTGCTACTGGGCATATACACATGTTTACAGATATTAATACATGTACAGATATCGTGACAAGCTCACGGAGTGGAGTGCAGTACGTGGCAAACTTTCCTGAGCGATGGTTGTCATGCTGCGTGGATGAGGTATGTACAACTAACCAAAAAGTGCTGTCCACGAGAGGCAGATGACGGGTGAGGCGTTGCAGTTTCGGGACGATAGTCCACCACTTAGCAAGAATATGACGCTTTCATATGAAATGAAAGCGTCACTTTCTTAGCAAACCTAAGATTAAATACCGGTAATGGTCGGTACTACTCGGCTGCTGTCCGCGCGTCTCACGCTGTTGGCCGCTCGAAGCATTAGCAACTGGCGCCTCGCATGTCTGTCCGCCAGCCTGTCGCCGAGCTGTCAGCTTCGCCAGCAGCAACGGCATAGCGTGCACCTGTTCTTGTGCCGCTGAAAAAATGGCCGTCCACCCTGCGTCGTTTGTTTGCAGGGACTGGCATAGAGCAGATGGACACAGCCACTTATACAAAACACGCTCCTTCCGACTCGAAACGGCAAGTAGTATCAGCGTGAGTACTTAGTCGAAACCGAAAGAGACCTGTCAGAAACCGGTACGTGATCGGTATTACACACGTGAAACTCAGTACTCTTTCAACACAACGCGAGGCCTCTCCCCCCTCCTCGGCGCCCGAAGCACAGTACGGAACGCGCCAGTCGAGGCTCAAGCAGCGCACAGCAGTCTGCTGCTGTAGAACGCCCTACCTCCCCACTACACCCCCCACAGGACCCCCTTCCCCCTTCTCCCTCTTCTGCAGCCATGGCGTCGGTCGCGTGCATCCAGTGGATCCGCGACGAGCTGGAGGCGCACGGCGACCTCAAGGAGCTGAGCCCGCCGCTGGTGGAGACCAAGTCGCTGTGCGAGTTCGTGACGGACGGCCGCGCGCTGTGCCTGCTGACCAACGCCGTGCTGGAGGGCGAGGAGAACGAGCTGCCCAAGAAGCTGCAGCGCTCGCTCAAGCAGCTGAGCAAGTTCCACGCGCTCGAGCGCGTGCAGTTCTTCATCAAGTGGTGCCGCACGCGCGCGCTGCTGGAGGAGCACCAGGTCTTCACCACGGTGCAGCTGCTGGACGAGGTGAACGAGACGGCCGTGTCCGAGACCATCGTGGCGCTGCGCAACAAGACGCGCCCCGGGCTGCGCGCCTCCAACCCGCTGTCGCAGTACTACTTCGACGGCGACAGCAATAACAACGCGGCCGGCCGCGCGTCCACGAGCTGCACCACGAGCACGGGCTGCGGCAGCGGCGCCAACAACGCCAACCGCCTCAGCTCCTTCCTCAACAAGTTCCCGTCGGCACCTGTGGTGGCCACCAAGGCCTCGCAGCCCAAGCCGCCCATGTCGGGCCACCGCGCGTCCCTCACGTCCAGTGTGGCCAGTAGCAACCCGTCCCCGAGGCCCGACCTGGAGGACCCCGTGCCGGCGGACGAGGACAACAACAACAAGTCGAGGCTGCGCATCCCGTCCATCTTCAGCAAGAGCAGCAGCAACGGCAACAACAATGCCACCCCCCGCAGTAGCGTGCTGAGCAACCCGTCGTCCACGGCCTCCACGGCCAAGGAGGAGGGCAACGAGGCGCGCTCCCTCTCGTGGTCCAGCAAGCTCTCGGCCTTCTCGCGCAGCGTCTCGACGTCGTCCAACGCGTCGGCCCCGCAGTCCACGCCCACGCCCATTACCCCGTCGGCTGGAGAGCAGGGCCACAACACGCCGACTTCGTCGCCGCCTGCCTCCCCGCACAATAGAGTGAGCATCCCCTCGGCCTTCTCGGCACCGGCTCCTGCTGCCCCCAAGTCCATGTCGAAGCTGTCGGCGTTCTTGAGCAGCGTTGAGCCGTCGTCGTCGGTGGGACCCGCGTCGAGTGCGCCGTCTCAGGACAAGATGGCGCCGGAGCCGGCCGTGGAGGCCACGCCCGAGGATGACGAGGAGCCTGCGATTGAGGACAACCAGGCGGAGGAGGAAGCCGAGCACACGCCCATTGAGGAGGAGGTCCCTGCTGAAGAGAGCGCCAAGTCCGAGGTCGAAGCCGTGCATGAGCCGCTGGAGAAGCCGCCCTCGAGCTCCAAGCTGTTCGCCTTCCTGCAGGCCGTTGAGCCGGCCAGCGTCGCCCCGCCGAAGGTGGAGGTTGAAGCTCCGGAGGAGGACGAAGACGACTTCGTTGCAGTGGAAGCGGAGGAGGCCGTTTCTACCGAAGAGGAGACCCCGGCCGTGGAGGAAGAAGTCGCCCCTGTTGAGAAGGAGGAAGAGGCTCCCGTGGAGAAGGAAGTAGTCGCAGCTGAGAGCGAGGAAGTGCAGGAGCCCGTGGCTACTCCCGAAGCTGAGGAGGTGGAACAGGCGATCGAGGAAGTTGCAGAAGCCGCCCCTGAGGTGCACGACGAGGTAGTGGAGGAGACTCTGGTGGAAGTATCCAAGGAAGTGGCCTCGGACGAGGAGGTCGAGGAGGCTCCTGAGGACGAACCCCCGGAGAAGTTGGAAGTGGAGGCTGCTGCTATCGTAGAAGCCGCTGCACCCTCACCGGAGCTTGTCCAGGAGAACGAGCGTCTCGCCGCGGAGAACGAGGCTCTTGCTCAGAAGCTGGAAGTCGCTGAAACTGCCGTTTCAACAAAGGACACAGAGCTGGAGGCGCTCAAGCAGCAGCTCGAGCAGCTGAAGGCGCAGCTTGCGGAGGAGCAGGCCAGTGCACAGGAGAAGATTCAGTCAGCAGAGAGGAAGCAGGAGTCGCTCGCCGCGGAGGCTGCCGAGGCCCGTGCCGAGCTGGCCAAGTCGCAGAAGGACGCCAGCGACGCAGCATCGGCTGTGAAGGAGGCAAAGGAGGCACAGAGCCAGGTGGAGGAGCTGTCCACGCAGAACGAGAGTCTGAAGTCCGACTTGGCGAGCCTCCGTGAAGAAGTACAGACCCTCGAGCAGTCCGTGCAGCTCGCGCGCGACAGCGAGGAGGCAGCAAGGTACGCGGCGCAGGTCGCGTTTGCAGCTCGTGACTCTGCGGACGAGGTGAACCAGCAGTTGAAGGACCAGCTCGCGCAGCTCGAAAAGTAGACCAGGACACTGT
The DNA here is from genome assembly GCA_024679225.1 of Phytophthora pisi. Classification (NCBI taxonomy): domain Eukaryota; phylum Oomycota; class Peronosporomycetes; order Peronosporales; family Peronosporaceae; genus Phytophthora; species Phytophthora pisi. The sequence continues at coordinate 3,801 of JAIKVJ010001529.1, forward strand.
AGGCCAAGCATGCACGCAAAGATCAAAGGCCAAAGAAGCGTGAGGTAACGAGATGATTAATTTTGAATTGGTTTCATACTGATTGTTGCTTGCCCCTGTCGAAGATGGGAGCTCTGTGCTATGCTAGATGGAGTCTGTCTGGTATCCTGCCAGACTTCGTCGTAGGACCAACGCGCCAGCGAAGCCCACGATCATATAGAGGACGACTACGACGGCGAATAACCCCAGGAGGTGCAGAGTGCTGCGCAGATACGCCTGCACGTCTGCCGCTGACCACTCGGGGCACTTGCCGCAGCTTGCAATCTGAACGAAGCACACAGCAACACGAAACAAAGGTTAGTCATTTTGACATGCCAACTACGTGATGGATACCGCAACATACGTCGTTTTGTTCGTAGCCCTGGTCGGCTTCGGCGTTCAGCAGCGTCATGTCTTCAATGCAGCCGCTGTCTGATGTGGCGTTCGAACCGCTGGACGAAGTGGCATTGCACGACACCCAGAGGTTGTCGGAGGTCTGCATGACGCCCTCGCACGGGATCATCTCAGAAGTTACGTCGGTGCAGTTGGTGCAGCCTGTGAGGCCGATATCACAGGCCAACGTAGAGCTCGTGTGCGAATTGTACGTCGACGCCAGGTGGTCCGAGAACGAGAAGGCGCTCACTGAGCACACCAGGAGTGCAACGAGGCAGCCGCCGAGACCGATGATGTACTGCCCGAAACAAACCCAACAACTTCAACGTCAGCACCAATTCACCCTCAACCTGCCACCAGCTCTCGACGTACAATGAGGAGCAGCGACCGGCTCTTGGCTCTTGATCCGATGATGCCCAGCACCGACAGCGCGACCATCAGCGTGCCGACAACGATGAAGATGATCGCTGCACATACAAACAGTACCCCACACTTTCAATCAGCACCCTAAACTCCCTACACCAATACTGTTGCCAGCACGTACCGATCCACCGCTGGCCGGACGTCATCTCGTCGAGCACCTTGACCGAGAGCCCGAAGATGAAGAGCCCTGTGCCCAGCAGCGTGAAGGCGGCGTTCGTGACCGACAACATGCTGCGCATGACAATCGGCACCGTGACGATGCGCACGACGCAGTACATGGAGGCGAGCACCAGCAGCATGCACGTGACGCCCACGGCGCCCACCACGGCCACGCGGTGCTCCAGGTACTGCACCGCGTCGCTGTACGAGGCGCAGCAGGCCTCGGCCCGGAGCGCCGCCAGCACGCGCGCCGTCCAGTGGTGCTTGACCCACGACTCGAGCGCGTCCTGCAGGAAGAAGGCGGCGTAGCAGGCCACGAAGAGCCCCGTGACCAGCAGGAAGTCCACGAAGAAGAAGACGAGCAGCAGGCGGCTCTTGTCGCGCCCGGCGCCGACGAAGCCCAGCGCCGAGAGCAGCACCACGCAGCCGCCCAGCGCCGCGAGCGCCGCCGCGCTGGCGCCGAAGCTCGTGGCCAGCACCAGGTGCAGCGCCAGGCCCAGCAGCGCCACGCCGCAGCCGAAGCTCAGCAGCGTCAGCACGCGCAGCAGCTTGCGGGACGGACGCATTGATCGATTTGATGCTCGAACGACAATGACTTGGGTGGAGATGGCTACTTTTTTCAGATGGATATTTTTGGAAGTTAAGCGCGTTGTCCAATGGCGTCGCGTTTAGAGCAGACTTTTGGCCAATAGTGAGGCGGGGTGAGATTATCTGATATATATGTTTCCGAGGGCTTTGTCGAATATGCGTTTATGGAGGTTTTACTTCAACTTGCTGATAGTTGGCTTATTTGCCCCACAGTCTATTGTGGGGTCAAGTTGCGGCGAATTGCGATGCGTTGCGGTGTGATCCAATCTCTCCGTCCAGACAGCTTCAGCTTTGGCATCCGTTAAACTTGACATTGCCCATTGACCAGCGTCCATTTCGTCACCTGACCCAGTGCGCAGTCTGCAGTCTGCAGTCTCCAGTTCGTCAGCTCAATGTTGACGAAGGCGCTCTCGCTGAGCCGCTCCATGTCGTCGGTATTGTTCTCTGGCAATAATTCCCCACCGTCGGCGCCAACATGGCTGCGGACCGCGAAGACCGCGGGCTTGACGCTCATCCAAGTGCTGCGCAACGCAGGCTTGAGCATCCTCGTGGGCTGGCTGTCCGGGTTCGTCTACACTCTGGGCAACGTCGCGTCCGGGAAGCCGCCAGCCGAGCAGTCCTACGCCTCGTACGTCACCGCCAACGGCGTCTGGTTCCACGGCGTGTTCTCGGTCACTATGGTGGTCATGTATGCGCTCCGGTTGACGCCCGAGAAGTTCGTCGCCCGTTCCAGACGCAAAGCGCCTGAGCCGACGGAGCCTACGTCGCGAACGCTGACGCTGCTGCAGTGCAGCCTCAAGCAGCTGTGGTACATGGCCCCGTATCTAGCATTTTCCACGGCGGCGGAGATCGTCGGCTGCTACATGCTCATCAGACACTTGCCAGAGTCAAAGCGCAAGTACAAACCGGCCATGTACATGAACTCGTTCTGGAGCAACTTTGTGTTGGCCAGCGCCGAGTACTGCACGCGCAGCATTTTCAACGCGGAGACTGTTCGAGGCTTGACGCGCAGACAGTTGAGAGAGTCGGGACACCAGGGCCAGCAAGGTAACAACAAGCCAAAGCCGGAGCACCGACGCCGATACTCGCGGATGTCGTCGATGCGGCGGTTCATTGCCATTTACCTGCAGACCCTCCCTGGGATTGTGACGTCTTTGATCGCCATCGTGTACGTCCACTCCATCAGTCTCTTCGCCACGATCGATCGGGAGACAGAGCTACTGGCCTTTGCTATCGGCAGCATCGCGCTCAAGCTCACGCTGCAGGAAGCTGCCAAGCGCCACTTGCTGTCTACCAAGGAGCCACTGCCACGACGGGCGATGATCGCGCTGATCTCCACCCCGACGATTCTCGTTGACACGCAGGTGCGAATGCTGTTGATGCGGCTGCAGGACGTGACGATCTCCGTCTTAGGGTCGGCACTGCTGGCGCTCGCGGAGATCTCAGTGCGCGCGTTCAAGTCGATGCTGGTCCATCGACAAGTCCACCAAATCCTCAAGCAGCGCGTCGCCCCCACGATCGCCAAAGTCCGGCGCCGAGCCACCGTAACACAGACACCGAACGCTCTGCTTCCGCAGCAGACGTCGGTCGAGCTAGTCGTCAAGAGACGAACCACCTCGCCAGCGCGCCCTGCGACTGATGAGACGGAGGCGCAACGACAGAGGCACCTCGTGGTGCACGCGGCCGAGATCTACGCGGACATGTACGCCGAGTACATGGCCATGGGCTGCTCGTACGCCATCATGTTCTTCTTCTGGAACCACCCGCAGTACCAGTTCCTCTCCAAAGCCGCGTCCGCCAAGTCCGAGTCCGTGCAGCAGCTGCACTACTTCCTCATCTTTGCCTTCCAGGTGAGCGTGGAGGTGGCGGTGGACTTTGTGGCCTGCAACGTCGAGGCCCTGCAGGGCGTCGACTTCGGCAGCTTCGACCAGAACGACCCGTTCCTGACCTTCTTCATGTCCATGCTGGCCTTCGCCAACGTCTCCATCTCCGCGGGGCTCTACATCCGCTCGTGACAGCATTGATCAGCAATGCGTTGTACCTGAGACCGCGGTCCAGGCCGTGACTACCGTGGGACGATCTCGTATACGAACTGAGCCGGACCACACCGTACCCACTTCGGACAGCGCGCATGCAGGGCAACTACTGGTCTCGTGGCCCCCGAGAGCTCTCTGCGAGTACCTTTGCTCATTTCGGAAAGTATCGCGTCGAGCGCAAGCGCTTCCTTGATCCAGTATTGGTGTCCCATGAAGCTCCTTCATCTCATTCCGATGGTGACGGTTCTCGCTCAGGCGGCTACGTCTTCCTCCTCCAGCTCCTCGTCCTCAAGTAGTGGACTCAACGGATGGTATCCGTGCTCGGAGTCGACTTTCTCGGACGAAGGGGGTTCTGGAGACCAAGACGCTGAGTGCGCGGTCTACACGGCTCCATTGTGCTACCCTGGTGTCTGCGAGACCCCCGAAGGGATCGACTCGACCGTGGACATCTTCGTCAAGAGGGTCGTTGCTTTGAACGACTCGGACACTGCCACCAACGTGTGGATCATGCAAGGAGGCCCGGGTGCTTCCTCCACTGCCAGTACGTATCTATTCACTGGTACACTGAAGCAGCCATGACTCGAACACTGCCCTAACCTTTGTTATCTGTGTTTGCAGTGGAATCGGCGATGGTGGAGCTCCACGCTCGTCTGAATGGCACAGTGAACGTCTACACCATGGACCACCGCGGCACTGGTCGAAGCACTCTACTCGACTGCGTGGCGGCTCAAGCCACGACTACTGGTTCCCCCTACGGCAGCTCCATCGACGTGACGGAGGTCCCCGCCTGTGCTGAGGCTCTGGAGAAGAAGTACGGCAACCTCTCCTCTTTCTCCATGACAAGCGCCGCCTCGGACATGGCAACCTTCATCTCCAACTACTCGAACGGAGCGGATACCATCGTGTACGGAGTGAGCTACGGTACTGCATTAGTGGAGCGCGTGATCCACTTGGATCCCCCCGAGGTGACTGGGTACGTGTTGGACGGCGTCGCCACGAGCTCGGGCGCGTCTGGTGACAAAACCTTCGAGTACTTTTCGACCTGGGACGCCGACTTTGGGGAGGTGGGGGACGCCTTCATGGCGCTCTGCAAGACGCAAAGTGAGTGCAACGACCGATTCGCATCGACTGATCTCCCCACAACGCTGCAGAACCTCATCAACGACTTCGACTCCAACCCCAACTTGACGTGTGCGGCCTTGGTGAGCAGCGGCAGCTCCGACCCAGCGTCGTACACGGTGCGGGAGGCTCTGGGGTCGCTGCTGCAGAGCGCGCGTATGCGCACGCTCATCCCTCCGGTCGTCTACCGACTGAATCGCTGTGCGTCCGAGGACATCGACGTTCTGACGCACTTCTTCGCCGCTTTGAACTCGGACCTCTCGGACCCAGACCAGGAGAACGCCTTTGAATCCACGCTGCTCTACTACCTCATTGTCTTCTCCGAGATGTGGGAGAAGCCCGAGCCGTCCGCGTCGGAAATGCTGGCGCGGTTCACGAACACGACCATCTCGAACGGAGGGACGTACACGGAGATCCCGGACTATTGCGCCTTCTCGAAGGAGAACTCGACTACGTGCAATGGACTGAAAGTCGGCAACTACTCCGCCAACGGGATCATCTACGAGCGGGACGAGTACTGGAACAAGAGCGCCGTGATCCCCAGCCAGGCCAGCGTCTTGTTGCTCAGCAGCAAGCTGGACCCGCAGACGCCGCACAAGTACGCCGAGTATCTGTTGGAGGCGTTGGATGGCGACCTGAAGGAGCTGATCACCTTCAACTACGCAACGCACGGGACGCTGTGGACGACCCCGATGGTGAACGGGGACTACTCGAGCGAGACGTGCGGCATGATGCTGCTCATGTCGTTCGTGACCAACAACGGCGACTTGGCGGGTCTGGACAAGTCTTGCGTTGGCGAGATGCCCGCGTTCAATCTCACTGTGCCGCTCAGTTACCAGCACTACTATTTGAGCACGGACGACGTCTACGACGGCGTGTACGACGCCAGTCTGAGTGCGAGCTCTGCATCAGACGGGAGCTCCAAGTACAAGGCCGTCTTCTTCGTCTTCCTCGTGCTCTTTGTGCTAGCGCTGGCGCTCGCTGCTTTCTTCGTCTACCGCTGGTACAAGCTCAAGCATAGCAAGACGGACAAAAGGACGACCGAGGACTTGCCGGGGCACGTAGAGATCCTGTCTCCAGTCGAGCTAGCCAAGTAAACCTAAGAAATAATGGGAACTTCACTAGCGATAATTCGTTGGGATCAAGCTGGATGGTAATGATCTCACGAGCACCAACTCCATCACATTTAGACTTGGAGACTGGCAGCATCGCGTATCAACCCAAACACGGCAAAACGGACGCCGCCGCCTGTCAGTCCTCACTCCCTCAGTTCAGAAAACATTTTGTCGAGACTGTGCTGTACCAAAGAAGCGCTAGACGCGCTCAACACGCTCGACTAATCGACACCACACTTCTCTAGTCGAGATGCAGCTCTACCATGCGATCGCGCTGGTGTCGATGCTCGCGCAGGCTTCGGCTGCATCAACTTCATCTTCATCTTCGTCTTCTAACGATTTGAATGGCTGGTACCCGTGCTCCGAGTCCACCTTCGCGGACGAAGGGGGATCTGGCGACCTGGACGCCGAATGCGCCGTGTACACCGCGCCGCTGTGCTACCCTGGAATCTGTGAGACCGCGGACTCAATCGACTCGACTGTCGATATTTTCGTGAAGCGCGTGCCGGCTTTGACCGACCCCGACACAGCGACCAACGTTTGGCTGATGCAAGGCGGCCCCGGAGCTTCATCCACTGCACGTAAGTGCTGTCCGTCTTGGATTAATTACCGCTATCGAATAGATAAACTAACGTTTATTTTTTTGTAGTGGAATCGGCTATGGTGGAGCTCCACGCGCGTCTGGATGGAGCCGTGAATGTGTATACAATGGACCATCGGGGTACAGGTCGCAGTACACTATTGGATTGCGTTGCAGCGCAAGCCACTACAACGGGATCCCCTTGGGGCAGCTCCATTAAATCCTCAGAAGTCCCAGCGTGTGCTCAGGCACTGGAGAAGAAGTACGGCAACCTCTCTTCCTTCTCCATCACAAGCGCCGCGACAGACGTAGCGACGTTCATCTCCAGCTACTCGAACGGTGCCAATACAATCGTCTATGGTGTGAGTTATGGCACAGCGTTAGTGGAGCGCGTTATTCACTTGGACCCGCCGGAGGTGACTGGGTATGTTTTAGACGGCGTTGCCACGAGTTCGGGGGCATCTGCGGACAAATTCGAGTACTTTTCAACTTGGGATTCGGACTTTGGCGACGTGGGGGACGCGTTCTTGGCGCTTTGCGCGACTCAAAGCGACTGCAATAGCCAATTCCAGACGAACACGCTCCCAGTCACGCTCCAGACTCTTATTACAAACTTTGACAACAATCCCAAGTCCACGTGTGCTGCGTTGATCACCAGCGCGTACAGCGACCAGAACAGCGGCCCACCGTCTTACATTCTACGACGAGCGCTGGGGTCGCTGCTTCAGAGCGCGAAGATGCGGACGTTGATCCCTCCCGTTGTGTACCGATTGGATCGCTGCGCTTCACAGGACGTCGACGTGTTGACCCACTTCTTCGCGTTCTTGAACAAGTTCGAGGGCTACCCAGACGAGGACAACGCCTTTGAGTCGACGCTGCTCTACTACCTCATCGTCTTCTCCGAGATGTGGGAGCGACCAGAGCCCTCCATCTCCGAGATGCTATCTCGATTCACCAGTACTCGAATCTCAAACGGAGGGACGTACACGGACATCCCGCAGTACTGCGCGTTCTCGAAAGAAAGCTCAACAGTGTGCGACCATCTCAACGTCGGGAACTACGATGCGAACGGGATTATATACGAGCGCGACGAATACTGGAACAAGAGCGCTGTGATCCCCAGCCAAGCCAGCGTCTTGTTGCTTAGCAGCAAACTGGATCCACAGACCCCTCACAAATACGCCGAGTATCTGCTAGAGGCTCTTGACGGTGAACAGAAGGAGTTGGTCACCTTCGAGTATGCTACCCACGGTACAGTGTGGACGACCCCTTTGGACGAGAGCGACGAGGACAGCGAGACGTGCGGTATGAATCTCCTCGTGTCGTACGTGAGCGTTGACGGCGATTTGGATGCTCTGGACAAGACTTGCGTGGACGAGATGCCCGGCCTTAGCCTGACACCGCCGCTTGCGTATCAGTACTACTTCCTGAGCACGGACGATGCGTATGACGGAGAATACGATGAAAGTCTGGCTGCTCTTGTCATCGGTTCAAGCTCTAGTTTAGCTGGCTCTGACAGCAGCAATACGTTGGCCACAACCACCAAGGAAGATGCGACATACAAAATAGTCTTCATCGTGTTCCTGGTGCTCTTCGTGGTGGCGTCGGCGATTGCAGTCTTCTTTGCGTACCGATGGTGCAAGCTCAAGCACCAGAAACCAGCGAGCAGAGCGACCGAGGACTTGCCGGAGAATATCACTGTCTCGACGCCAGCTGAAGTGGCTTCGGCATCCCCAGAACTGGCGACTTCCTTCTCGACGCAGCGAGTTTCGTAGGAAATGGGCCACTAGCGAGTGGCGAAGAAGTAGTGTCAGCTAGGATATACAGTATTCAACACAAAGATATGCCTATGGCAGCCTCAGACTGATTGTCGATCCAAGTATTCATTGGGGGGGGGTCACACTGCCCGGAACCGGAATAGTATGCCGGACGTTATGC
>JAIKVJ010001530.1:0-12188 GCA_024679225.1 Phytophthora pisi
ACCCACCGACGAGCAGGTGTCCCGAGACTCGCTACAGGCTGTTGACAACGGAGAGGGATGCGCTGGCGGGAAGGAAGACTGCAATGTCACGCCGCAAACACACTCGCCAGGGTCGATGCCGTTGCTTATTTGTGTATCAAAACATGTATGCGCAGCCGATCACCGAGCCGGCGACATCATGACCTCCATCTCACCGCCTCCCCTTGAAGCTGCGAAATTGCTATAGATAATTTTCCCACGCAGAGCGGGAGTGCCACGCCAGCAGCCATCGCTTGACCCCCACCTTGCCCCCTCATGACGGGCTGGCTAGGTCAGGCTGCCCGTCAACGCGTGGGCCCATCCACAGTTTGACCTTGGCACTTGCACTTTTTCTCTCAAGTACGACAAGTACGATAGACAGCTGGCTCACCAGGGCCACACCAGCATCAGGCCGTAGACGGAGTACATACTTGCTGCCTGCGGTACAGCGAGTAGGACGGAGATGCATCCGCGACGCAGCAGTTCCGGTCGGCCGTGGTCGACGGTAGCTGGTACCACGCAACCATCAGTCGAGTTGAGTTGCGGCAAGTGCCTTGGAAGTAGACGTCCACGTTGTGGCAAAAGCACACAGCTTTGTCCCGTTTCCTTGATATGTTCGAGCTCTATGTTGTGCATTGTTAGTCGCGCGAGCGCGCTGGCGAGCTGGTCCAGACTGTACAGCATGTTGATTTGCAACCTGAAGTGTATGCTCACCAGGGCCACACCAGCATCAGGCCGTAGACGGAGTACATACTTGCTGCCTGCGGTACAGCGAGTAGGACGGAGATGCATCCGCGACGCAGCAGTTCCGGTCGGCCGTGGTCGACGGTAGCTGGTACCAGCTACCGTCGACCACCGAGGCATCTCGCGACGGCAGATCGTAGTAACCAGCCAAGCCACGAGGGAGAACGTCGTCGACGCGGAGAGATACGCTGACGTCTACTACCAAGATCGACGTGAGGGTTTTCCTCGCCCCGTCGACGATCAGGGGCTTCAAGGCGGTCCTGGAGAGCTCTGGGCGACGTCGGCATATCCCGCCACTCTGGCAACTCAATTGCAAGCGTCAACAATGCAGAGTGATCGACTTGGTCCATCGTATCGAGACGCCACGCCAGAGAACCAGAACAATATTCAAGGAGTTGCAACAAGGGCAAGTCCTCGACGAAGTGTTCGGACAGCTCGCACTCCGAAGCACCAGAACGGTGAGGAGCAAGAAGAAAACGACGGGGATTCGTCTCCTTCGAGTTCCTCGACGGACAACAAGAAGACCCGCAAGCGGCCACATTACCTCAGCCATGAAATCCGATGCCAGATCATCGAGCGGATTGCGGGAGGCGAGCAGCAGGCTGCACTAGCGAGGGAGTTCGGCGTCACGAGGGCCGCTGTGTGCCACATCCAGAAGCACAGGTTCGAGATCCTGTCGCGACCCGTGCCTCAGCAAGCGTGAGATCACCTATCAATCTGTAGATAGGGAGGGTGTTGTCCTAACATAACGTATTTATTATCTTTCCTTGCAGTGGAGACGAGGATGCGATTGGGTCTGGGTCAGCGCAACAGCTCGTGCATGAAGTGCGGACGCCCTCAATGTTCCTGCTGCTTACAACGCTGCGTGACCGTAGATCAGATGCCCCCACCTTCCGTCGCGCCGCTGGCCGAGCCATCATGTGCGCTGACTTGCTGTCTGTTTAGAAGTTGGGTTAACTTGCTCACAAGCGGCTTGTGTTCGAGCATAGGATCCTGATCGAGGACGTGTTGGGCCAGCTCGACGCTCGCGCTGTGGAGGTCGTCACTGTAAGCGGCCACATCGCCCCAGGGTTAGAACGAAGAAGCCCGCTGTGTGCTGTGACGATTGGAGACGAAGGCTTCCCATTCTCCGTGCTCTTCCACCAGGTTGAAGTGGATGCCGCTCAAGGTATATCTTTCAGCAGTCCAGATTCGTCATGAGATGCCCCGCCCCAACTGACCGGTCGGTACCCACTGTTCAGGCTACATCCACGTAAATCGCGCCGTCGACCAGCGTGGCCGTCGCTACTGGTGAACTGGTACATCTGGCCTAGAATGTATGAAGATCGGGGCTTGAAGTTGAGCACGTCAGTGTGGACCACGCGAGGGAGCTGAGGGATCTGCAGCAGTGCAAGAGGTCCAAATGGAAGTCAGTCCAGAATTAGGCGAGCGGCGAGCAGAATGGGCGGAGCAGAGAGAACGAGTCTACGTGCGATACCGTGTGAGTGGACGGTGTGCGGATGTGGCTGTTGGACGAGCACGTGCGGGCGACAAACGAAGGGCTGGACAGGGAGGTGACGCAGTAGGGCTATGTGGGCCCGAGTTCGCTGATGGCTGCGACGAGTAGGACAGGCGCGTGGGGGGCGTACGTCCGAGTGGCTAAGTGAGCGTTGCGGAGTCCCGAGTTCGCTGATGGCTGCAACGAGTAGGGCAGGCGCGTGGGGGCGTACGCCTTAGTGGGTAAGTGAGCGTCGCTGGCATCTGAGTGCGTATCCTGTAGTGTTAGTTGTAGTAGTTGCTGATGTATGCTAGAAGCTCATACGTAAGACTGTATACAGACCGGTGGACGAGCGACGGTGAGAGATGGACGGACGACGGTGGACGAAGATGAACAAGCAGTAGTCGGAGGACGAGCAGTAGTCGGAGGACGAAGATCGGCGAGCAATAAAGTAGGGACGCCGTTGTGGCGGGCGTTCCGGCGCGAGGACGTAAGTTGCGTCCTCGTCGGCCATTTGGGTGTTGATTTGTTGTTGAATGACGCACGGGCGCGTCAGACGACTGAGGACGCTGATGAGCATCTGAGCTATACTACCCGCCGGCACACAGGCGTCACGAAGATGTGTTACACTGGTGTCTGGAAGATGTGGACCTACCAGCCTCCATCGCTTCGTGCAAGGTGCTGCTATTTGCAGCAACCTGCAGCACTGGCGAGCGCGAGTGCAAAGCCATTGAGGTGTGTGAGTTGGGTCGCGGCGAGGCTTGTGAGTTAGTCGTCCATCAGATTAACTTGTATATGCGTTGTAGACGCTCTGTGGTGTGGGCACGATGGAGAAAGATATCACCCTCGTTTCGATCGTGTGCGCGTCGGACGCGATCGTGGCTGTGTGCAATCGCTACCCGCGTAGGTAATATCAAGTTTTTGTACGTTCATAGTGTTGTCCTGACCGAACACTGTTTGCTACGTATCGGCAGAGGTCCGTATCGTCACGGCAGCGATCGACAACTCAGTGGATCCGCACACAGAGGACGTCGTTCCCGGGATTGGCAACTTCATAGCTCGCTACAACGGCGAGGAGCGTGCGCGTGTGAACGTTTGAGCTTCAAGGTATTCGGTGATCAAGGGGGACTTACATGGGCAGAATCATTACGATTAGCTGTACTAGCTGTTAAGCAGGAAGTATCACTTCTTCGTGTTTTTTTTCATGGCCTCTTCGTCGTTCATCATGTCCTCGTAGTGTCCACCTGATGTTGTGAGAAATTGAATTTCATGAGCGTATCTTGGGATCTTTTCAGAAATTGTCTACATAGTGTGCTCATGGGGGCATTCAGCCTGAGTAAATCTCTTACACTGCTTTACTGATAGAGACGTTAAATAACAGCCATTCATTCTACAATGTTCGTTACGCTACCTGGAGGACGATCTCCGATTGAGGTAGCTGGTGGAAGCCCACAGCAGTCGTCATAGGACCCGGGGGTCCAATATATGCTCAAGCGTCTCAACGGCAGTTCCCCCCCCCGGCCGGACCTTCTCGCGACAAGCCGTATTATCGAAAAAACGAGTAGAGTAGAACTTAAGGAAAAGAGGTCCATTCGATTCGTACTCACCAAAGCGTTCATCTTGATGCCCGTAACCTAATTAAAACAAGCCTTTTCATGCATGCGTGTTAGATTCGAACAGATAGTCAGAGCTTGCACCAAGCATATCGGAACAACTTGCGGCCTATATGAAGGCGACGAGAATCGCGCAGAAACGATCAGCATCAATACACACATCACGAGGCAAATGAAAACGACGAGGACGTACCGCTGTGGATCTACATGTAGCACCGTGGACATTACGGCTCACTCATGAAGAGCGAAGCCCTCATACCATTCTGCAGGAGAGCAGCGCGTAATCTAAAGCCAAATTACCGGTTGAAGCACGTAGTGTCAATACGAACTTTCAAGGCGCATCAGAAAGTGGAAGCTTGGGAAACAACCCTGAGCTGCCTGGAGTGCGATCCAGGTATAGATCTCCAAGCCTGAACCTATTCACCCATGTATCGTAAGACGTATTCCGAGCACTTTATGCCCCGCACAGTACACGAGAGAGTAAAGTCGTTCTAAATTCATTCTGGTGAAGCTTGCCTTCTGTTCATTCGTCTTCGTCCATTCGTCTTCGTCCTGAGCCGAGACAAAGTTGCATTCTTCCCCATGTATAAATAAATTTCGGATTAATGCGTACTACGAGCACGACAACTAAACGTGGAAAAAGGGTTCTCACGTCTTCATATTAGCCCCATAGTTCGATTTTGCCTGCTCGTCGGTCGAGGCTCGTGATTCTAGCTACTGGTTGTCTGCTGCGTCCAAGCTACCGAAGTATGTTCTTCATTTTTGCCTGTGTGCGTCTCTGTAACGAGTTTAAAGTGTATGATTGCGTGTACGTATTTTCTGACGAGTTGCTTGTGAATCACGATGAAGCGCCAAGTGAAATCGGAGATGTTCGTGAGCGACCACTGTATAGACCTCTCCGGTGACCCAATGTACTCCTTGTAGCTCATTCGCACGACTTCATGTACGTAGCGGGGGGAAATACTTCGAGGTAATTGTTTTAGCCCAAATGTGTAGATGACGATTGCACGAAAAAGTGGTACTGTACCTGCCGGCGGCAGCAGGTACAGTACCACTTTTCATATCTTCCCGCGCTAGTAGCGCGCTCTTCAGTTGACGGTAAGTCCCTTCCCCCCCGCGCCGTACTTGCCTCGCACGAACTACGAACGCAGCACGAAACATAATCTGCTTCACTTGATTCCTCTTAACTAACTTTTACGGCGCTTCCGTCCGTACTCTCACAATCCCACAAGTACGTCGGCGTCCTGGCAGACCAACGGATGAGGCTCGCGCGTGCCGAAACCCACTCGCTGCAGGCGCCACCACAAGAGCTCGGGACGTTCCAAGGGTTAGTGCTACAGGCGATGGATAGTGGAGACCGCCCAGAGCAGTGGGGGAGCGGGATCGGCTCGGCAGATGGAGGGGACGAGTCTCGCGTCGCCCGAGAGCCAATGACGCTCAGTCGTGAACTCCGACGCGACCATGACGCGTGGTCTCCGCAGCGAGTAGTGCCCATGCGACAGCTCCTCGAGCGGTCGCTGGAGGAGGACAAACCACCGGCCACGAGGTCGCGCACGCGAAATACTCCTCAGCCTGCAGCTCTGTCAATTGAACTGCCAATGGACAAGGACGAGAACAACGCAGCAGCAGAAGAAGAAGACGATGAAGAAGAGACAAAAGAAGAAGAAGATAATCCGTCGCCCTCGAGTGCATCCAGCAGCTCCAAGAAGGCCCGCAAGCGGCCACACTACCTCAGCCACGAAGACCGATGCCAGATCATTGAGAGGATCGCTGGAGGAGAGCAGCAGGCTGCGCTAGCGCGAGAGTTCGGCGTCACCAGAGCCGCCGTATGTCACATCCAGAAGCACAGATTCGAGATCCTGTCCCGACCCGTGGCCCAAGAGGCGTAAGTGCTGGTGGAGAATTACGCTCTCGCTGTCAGGCGCTCATGCAGATCGTTGTGTGTGCTACAGGGGAATGCAGGACTCAGTCACGACGGGGCCAGCGCGAGAGCAGCAGCTCGTCCACGAGGTCCGGACCCCTTCGGTCATGCTGCTGCTCACGACTCTGCGTGACCGTCGATCAGACGCTGCTACTTTCCGCCGTTCTGCTGGGAGAGTTATAATGTATGTTCTGACGTGTATGGAGGTAACACGCTGACCTGTTAGTGCTAATCCTCTGTCCACGACGACACTTCATTATGCTCTCTAGGATCTTGATCGAAGATGTGCTCGGACAGCTCGACGCCCGCGCAGTGGAAGTCACGACGACTAGCGGGTATGTCACCACCGGAATCGAGCAGAGACATAAGCTCTGTGGGATCAAGCTAGGCGATGAGGGATATCCCTTCTCTGTGCTCTTCCACCAGGTCGAGGTCGACGCCGCAGAAGGTATGTACTTGCTCGCATACAGACGTCCGTGATGCTTATGGAAATCAGCTACTCAGCTTACAACTACGTCTCTTCTGGTGTTAGGATACATCCACGTCAACTCCATCGTCGACCAGCGAGGTCGTCGCCAATGGCGCCTGGATCGAATGGATCTACCGGCAAGTATCGCGTCGTGCAAAGTGTTGTTGTTCACAGCTACGTGCAGCACTGGAGGGCGCGAATGCAAGGCCATCGAGGTGTGCACAACGAAGCGTATTAATAGCAGTGCATTACAACTCCTGCAGATCTGGAACCGACTAACAGTTCGTTTGTGCGATGTGTAGGCTCTCTGTGGTGTCGGAGTTCTTGAGAAAAGCATCACGCTCGTCTCGATCGTGAGCGCGTCGGACGGAGTTGTAGCAGTCTGCAGTCGCTTCCCACGTACGTCTCTGTCATTCAATCCGAGCGCGGGCACAGGTAGAACTTACACGTCTGCTGCCTGGTGTGCACAACGCAGAAGTTCGCGTCGTTACAGCAGCAATCGACAAGTCGATTGATCCCCGCACAGAAGCAATCATCCCGGGGCTCGGCGACTTTATAGCGCGCTACAACGATGAAGATCCAGGTGTATACTGACATCGTGATCGCATTCCACTTCTGGAATGATAGGCTGCTGTATAATGTGGAAGCGTTAAAATAGCGTAGTACGACGCTGGATAACGGTGAAACCAGCGTATTTGATTGAAGCGACGTCTTCTGTACATTCCTCGCGTGCGCTCCACAAGCTAGTCGAGCTTTGGTCTGACGTTCCCATACTCGCAACATATTCGCGAGATAGTAGATACAGAGTTGTGACATCGAATAATGAGCCACCAAACCGCTCTGATGCCGATGCTGGAATCCATGCTGGGCGATTGGGCAATCACCACATTGAACTCGTCCTCGTCATACTAAAGATTGATTATTACTTAGCCCGTAAGCAGAGTCCCTTCTCATCTGGCAGCGTCCTCGTCCAGATGATCTGACCCGGGTCATCTGGATGATTACTTAGGTGTTGCAAGACAGACGAATCTTGCTGGCTCAGCTAGACCGGATCGCTTCAAGTGGCGGTGCATTTGGTGCCCATACAGCAGGAAGCAAGCAACCAACCCGCACGTCCTCGACGAGCTCTCTGCGGGTCGCCACCGATGCTTCACCACACCTACACGTTCAGGTTGAGAGTTCAGAAGCGAGGGCAGCTCTGATCATGTGCGTATTATCCGCACGTCGGACAGGCCTGGGCCGGAAGCCATTGTATATAGCGTGCTCAGCAATACTCGAGAGACCCTGACGCATCATCGGCTACAATCAGCGCGCCGTATCGTCGCAGCGCGCGCCAGAAGTAAGTTGATTGATGACTAGTAGGCTCGTATGCTTGCCCGTGTCAAGGACATTGTTGCTGGCAGAAGGTTTTGCGACAATGAGCTCAAAGTTGTTCGATGCCATCTTGCCAATTTAGATCTACAGGTAGGAGTACTAACGCTTGCTCGGTGTTTAGAGGAGGTCATCGAAGCGAGTATTCGGGACAGTTTCTTTATTTTACTGCAGCTCGGTCGCTGCGCGTGTGGACGCTAGCTATTCAGGTACTGCCGCTGGAATTAGGTTTCTTGGATTTGCCTCATCGCTCTGTGGTTTGCCTTTTCATATAGCACCACGTGCAGCAATGTATAGATCGGCACGACGACAGCAACGAATTGGGTAGGAGTCCCTGTGAACTGATGTGTTCGGCACTTCACTGCTTCTATTTTTCTTACGTTATTCAGCTTTCTGCAAGGAAATCCGTTGTTGGATATCCGAACGCGATGCTGATTGTGCGTTATTTGTTACTTTGTGATGCTTTCAGTGATCGCGGATACTGTTTGCCGTCGAATTGTGCCCGTGAGGTTCGGCGCTCGGCAATACGCTTCCTGACGCGAAAACCGCCGTAAGTTACAACCATTTTTATTTTGTGAGCGCGTTGAGGCTCCCGAACTCGATCGCCCGGCCAACATGAGGTGCCGCTGCGTTTGCTTTGTTTCATGCGCATTAAAGCGGGCTGTTAAGACGCTGCTATCATATTTAATCCTCAGGCGTAGCGGTTTGTTTTTGCTGAGGTTTGTAGGTTCTGCACCAAGCTACCATAGGGCTCGATTTTCGGTCGGGAACATTCAAGGTGGGTCACACGTGCGGTCTGGGAATCCGTGCTCGTGCCGTGCTCGCTTGTGCACAATCCCGGAGCTGTTCCCAAGATGCCCACGTGCGGGAAGCCGTTAAGATCCATTTGAGATTGGCCTGGCTGTGCTAAGTTACTGCTAACTCCCTGTAGGAATGACGTTATTGGAGAGCTTGGGAGTGTGGAAATAGAGAAAATACGAACGAAGGCAAGCAACAACGAGGTACGCTCGGCGCCACTGTGCGTCCCTGATGGACTAAAATAGCGCTCGTTATAAATGGAGACAAATGAAGAACCTGTTTCAGTGAATCTCAACCCTGTAAACGCCGCAAAGAGGTTTCTCTGTGGAGCAAAATCGGTATGTTATGTGATTTTTTTCTTTAATTATTAAGCCACACACTCGCTCGTTTTTATTTCTCTTTGTCAGATAAGGATGCCAGCATCATGACGCAGAGGAGGCCCTGATGAGCTAATTTCTCCTACTTCTACTGCTCCTCGTGCAGTGTAGTTTGGTTGCTCTGACATTTAGTGATGTTTTTACTTCTTTGCAAATCAACGTGGCCAAGAATCCATGAGCTAATACGTCGGTACCACGAAAGCCGTAGTGTGCCACATTCCGAAGAGCGAACTCGACATCACGTCGCGAGCTGCGAAGCGGTTCTCAGGGATTGGCAAGCGGTCACTCACGTCGTGTACGAGGTTCGTTGTGTACAGTGGAGATAAGACATCATAGCCACGATAGCCACACTCGAGACCACTAATTTGTTTGCGACGCTAATTCTGCCGCTGCGCACTCAACGCTACGTCATCTTTCAATCGGCGCTAGGTGAAACGTCGATATGATTACTTAGCTGCAAGATTTAAGATCGAACAATTGTCGCTTCACCAACCTGTTCATGTCCAAGGTGGTGCTGTCTGTCACGTCACCCCCGAAATTCTTTCGCGACGAAATGGACCGCTGCAGCGGTCGAAATGTTTGATGCCATGCTATCTGGACTACCTGAACGCGTGACCACAACGCATGATCACGTAAGGTTCCCTCTGTTGGTTTGCAAAATGGATGCAGAGCTATACGATCATCCAGTTCGCCAGTTAGCTGTTGTTTCCAAGTTCAAGTCAACTTGTGTGGGATAAATTTTGCCGATATCAAGAGGGTGGCAGATGACGGGGATCAAGATTAGAAACGTTGAAAGAAAGCAGCGGGCGCGTCACCGCACCAACGCATCGACACGCAAATGCAACGAAAGCTACCCAACCAACCCCACGTCGTCGCCACTCAGGTATCCTTCTTCTCTTGGGCTTGTTCATGAGTACGCACCTGTTTATACCACTTCGAGGTTTGTTAATTTGCTAATAAGCTACTGGGGGTGGCAATCGGCGGGCTGTTATTCTCTGCGGCCCATGCACCAAATATACCTTTTGCTGTCGGGAACGCAGTCACTCCGTCTAATGGCCCTACTTAACGTGAAATGCCGACTCGCGTTTCGTCGAGTCTCCATGATGCTTGTCGTCCTGATAGAGGAAGTCAGGATGAGTGGATTCACTCACCAATGAGGGCAGTACATCAGCGTCACTCGCCTCTTCATGCGAGTAGTAGGATACTCAAAGCAGTAGCCCGAGCATGGCGCAAATCCTTCTTCGGTCAATCGACTTCATTGCTGGGCCCTGTTCGTCGTTGCCCATGAACATGAACCGCGCGGCGTGGACCACCACGGCCCAGGCTATACTGCGCCAGTAACCGACGCCGGAGCAGGCTAAATCCCTCCACATAGTATTCGATCAGGCCCAGCTAGCTTACTTCATCAGGATTCGCCACTCTTTCCAGGCCACTATCGAAGTGCTTCGCTCATATCGGCATCGGCTTTATATGTTGACTTGCCCAAGAAGCCGTGTTATATACTGCTGCAGAAGCTATATGCTGGCCTAAGAGGGTCGTTCATCCTGACACGATGGTACCCGGGTGTGCTCACGAAAAAGGCGCACGTATGCTTTAGAGCATCTCCACCGGTGCTGAGTAAAACTAATTGGAGGTTGCGGAATCAACGGCTGCGTCTTATGATGGAGCAGTTAAAGACGAAGCCAGAGTTTCCCGATGTCGCAAGTGTAGTTATAGTTAGACCTCGTAGGAGATAGAGTCGCTCGTAGCTCACTTGCGAATTCTCCTCGCTCCAGCTAAAAACCTCGAAGAAACCTTCTCGCGACTGTTCGCCATGCCAGCCCAGTACGTTTACCTTCGGTCAGGTGCCTTCGCCGTTGTCGGATTTTGCTATGGCAAGGTCGCAGCGACAGCTAAGCGAAGTGGAAAAGTCAAGGTGAATCTCGTCCGGAGCGGGAGGTGGTCTGAAGTTCAAGGCGAGACGTTGGAGATGGCGTACGACGAGATTGCCGCACGAACCGTAACGGCTGCTGAAGCGCTCGACGGCGCGGGCACGTTTGTAGGTGGGGTGATCTGTACGTCTCGTGTGCCAATGGGCAGAGCGAGGGTCTGGGACTATGGTGTCGTTGTTGGTTACAGGTGGGAGGACGACCAGCGTGGAATGCTAGACGTCAATTTCACGTGGAGCCTAGCGCGCAGGAGCCAATTGCAGTTCTGGATGTTGCGGTGGAGACCTACGCTTTGCGCCCGTGTGGAGGGAAAAGCGTCAGTCTCATTATGCCACAAGAGCTTCGCCAGAATCAAGAACGAGTATACAACGAGTTTATTGGTGTCGGACAACCCGCCGTACGCGATTCGACCCAGCTTCTTCAGGAAATCGGCAAGGACAGTCTGGACGAGACGCGATTACTGCCACTACTTGATATTACAAGTTTCGAGGTGAGTATGCTACCCATCCGTCATATACTGGATTTTGTGTACTACAAGGACGGGGGGGCGCTTACCACCAGCAGGCATGACATTCGGCGACACAATTTTCGATCAGGTTCAAGTAGAGGCCAATCGTTTCGAATCCGCACTAATCGTTCCGAATCCGCACTCAGAGATACGAGTGCGGAGGTGGTGATGAGTGACGATTTAAGCGATTCCGATGATGACTTGGCGGATCAACCGGCTCACGAGAGGAGCTTAAGCATCTCGGCTGCAAAGCGTCGACGCACTACCAGAGACGGCCCTGCTCAGCTCGTATCGGTGGAACCCCGGCATGCAGTACAATTACAAGGTGGTGGGGATGCTCGCCTTCAAGAGGACTTGGACCAGTTGATTTCGCTTCGGAGAGCAGAAGGCGCGGTGATCCCGCCGCGTGCTGCGACAATGCCCTCGGAGAGTGGTCAATTCCAGCCCACAACAACGCAGACACGAATCCACATGGCCCTGCTCAACGGTAAGTACACGTCAATGACGCCTCAGCAGTTTCTCGATTTTGTCCAGATTCACTGGAGAAAGTTTGGTTTCTTTCCGCACCCTGCTGTCCTGCGTGCGTTGTTTGGCTGGGACTTTGGAACTCGTGGATTGTCCTTGGCGCATTTTGTCCGGGTGACTGAGCAAGAGAGGAGGGCAAAAATTCGTAAATTCGACATGAGCAACTTCTCTAAGAAGAACAAGCTCCCGACACCAGCGTCACTCTCGATGTTTTCAGCGCTGGTAGGGGCGGTAGAAGTTCTGACCAATCTTGCGCGCCAATTGTACCGGCCAATGGTCCAGGAAGCGTTCGCAGCAGCGGCAACCTTCCTGGGCGAGCTGCAGGTCAGCGAAGTTCCGACTTCGGAGCCTGCGTTGGCCGAGATCACAGCTTGGGTGGATGATCGCCTCGAGCTGTTTTGCGTGTGCGTGGCTGACGAGAATTGGACGGAGGCTGCAG
>JAIKVJ010001531.1:0-12135 GCA_024679225.1 Phytophthora pisi
CATCAAGTGCCGGCTCCGTCAACGACATCATCGCCGCGGGTGTGAGCTGCCAGATAAGACGCAACGTGGAGACTCACGCAAGCAGACAACAGCTTGAGCTTCGTCTACAACTGCTTGAAGCTCACCTACACATGCACATCGTAGAGATAGACCATCGAAGCAGAGGAACTTCGGTAGGATAGCTTTCAGCTAGACATCTATCTCATCAATCTCATCAGTTCCAATTTCACCAGCAAGGACTCGTGACAGCGGGCACGCGCTCGACCCACCTCACCGCTCCCTGGGCTGGCCTCGCCAGCCCCAGTCTCGGACCGACGCCGCGACCGAAGCTTCGCGCTGCGACGATCCTCACTCGGCCCTCCGAGGCTGAGTCTTTAATGCGAATAGAATGCTCCTCTTTGCCCCATGATCTTGACGAGCGGAGAATGAGAGGTGGGGTACTAATTGAGGGTGGGGCACAATTAGAGGTTTTACAGTACTTCGATAGACTACACTCATTAGCAGAGCAAGCGAGCCCAAGAGCAAGTGACCATGGCCCGAAGGTGAGACCAGATGGCACTGATTATTGCAACACTACGGTGGTGCACATCGGTATGCCTCGATGTTACTGGCGCCCAACGCTAACATCGTAATTTATCGCAGTGCGGAATATACAGTAGCAGTTCTTTACCGTTAGACGTTGTTTAGCTTTCGCGCGCGTGACGTCGCTATTTTATGTTGAAACACAACGAGGAGCTCGCGCTGTGAGCTTGCGTTTAGATCCTTAAGCAAAACCTCCACGGCAGTTTCTTCGTAATATCAAGTCTGTAGAATCTACTGCTACAATCTACAGTGTAGATTGAAGCTTCACGCGCTGACCCTATCATATGCCGCTCGGGTCGCCAATTTAAGACGACGCCGATGCATTTGCCCGCGCACTGATTCGACAACATGTCGTACAGTGGACGCCGCCCAAAACCACCCTATCGGCCTATATGTCAAGTCCTGCGAGAGTTGATAGACCTAGC
Source organism: Phytophthora pisi (assembly GCA_024679225.1). Lineage (NCBI taxonomy): Eukaryota > Oomycota > Peronosporomycetes > Peronosporales > Peronosporaceae > Phytophthora > Phytophthora pisi. The sequence continues at coordinate 1,008 of JAIKVJ010001531.1, forward strand.
ATATCCCCACCTCACATCTGGTGAGACCTAAATGCGGTCTCAATAAACTCGGCGGTACTTCAAGGTATGCGGCCTCTGATTAGGCAACTTTAGTAGTTTTAGCTTTGTTTTTGTATGAGATTATCCAGAAGGTACCACATCGACCCTCAACAAGCAACCTTCTTTAAATCCTGGCATATATCAACCTTTGATATTTAGAGAAAAAATTAGAGATTGAGTATGACACCCCCTTAGGGTAGTTTTGGGCGGCGTCCAGTAGAAGCGATCATTTCCTCTCATCACTCTCTGTCCTATTGGAAAGCGCACGCGAAAGCCCACCTCGAGGTAGACATTATTGTTCCTTCTCGCCAGAATCCTCGCCATTGTCGGAGAGCGTTGACAGGCCGTTTAACTAAAGCGTGAACGCTTTCATTCGTTTAAGATGAAGCGCTAAACGTGTAGTAAAACAAACAGCCTGGCCGGGAATCGCCTTTCGCAGTGTTCTCCCTCTCCACGCCGGCAGTCGAGCGCCTGAATTTGCATATTAATACCTACGATCGTTATTACTCATAACTTATGAGTACGTAAGGGACGTGGTCTGGTGCGGCAGGTGTTCAAGTCTTGGCCAGTTGAAACACGCCGATTAACCATACATGCGCCTGAACGCCGCGTATACGAAGAGATAGGTCGTATAGACTATATGGTACATCATTGTAGACGCCATTCGCAGTCTTTCCATACCCTTTCCACCTTTTGAACATCTAAAACTGTCATCTCTCTGCATGTTCTGCGGCTTCAACGCGCCGAGCATGTTCGCACCACCTTTTATCTATTCCTCGACGTGTCCGAGAAGCTTCTCTTCATCACTCGCCGTGTGGTAGTGTCGAAGATATAACTTGTCCTCGCCAGCGAGAACATCAGAGGAGTGAAGCCCGTTAGACACACCGATTTGCTGTGCTTGTGACACTGCTGTGCCACAAAGAGGACGGCCGCTAGAACCACAAGGGCCGTGTTGGAGAGACGCATGGCTGGCTGTTGGTTGGATGGTCTTGAGGTCTGGAGGATAAATTGAAGAGGGAGATATCTGGCAGTTGTTCATCGCCTGCTGGTGTGCGTTGTTTCGTATCGATAAAACGCAATCCCAATTACGATCCTGCACTGAGCTTACATCCCGACGGCGCGTTGTGTACTGCGCTGAGTGTGCGGATACCTACGTCTAATAATACATGCACGTTGGTCACAATGATTACTGTGTGTGTCGGCAACGACTGCAGCTCGACAGCGCGACTGACAGCAGAATACGACGACCGCATCAGCCATAATCGCTGCGGCATCAACAACGGCACCGCATAATCAGCGCCAGTGGTTGGTGCTGAGGAGCTAGAGGGCGTAGCCTTGTCTAACTGCTACAGTAATTGAACTCACTTCGCAGCCTGCTCAGCACATTGAAGCGTAAGGACCGCGAAATCCGACGAGTGCTCGCTCCTTCCAGCGTTCAATCGCTAGTTCGACGTAACAAATTAAAGCAATATCCTCAGCAGGAAAATAATTTCCTATGTCGCTTGCGACAGATTGTCATCGGTCTTGACCCTGAAATAGACTGAGGACGGGAATCCTGATAAGTATGTACACTAAAATCTAACGTCAATATCAATTCTACCGGGATCTCGTAGTTGCGTCCGTTGGTTTCAACTGAAGCTACAGTAACAACGTTCACTCAGCTGGTATTTATCCACGTGGATAGTCCACAGCGTCAACAAATCGCGCAATTTCTGCGACTGGATCTAGAATTCTTCCTCAATTTTGAAAGAGTCTCCTCTACCCGGTAAAACCAACTAGATACTGTTACGTAGATGCAGACTCTTGAGCTGGGACTCACAGTTAATATCAACTTTCCCGACCCTAGGCGCGAAGAAGCCCTAACTAACGTTACTGTTTTTCAGTCACTAACGTTTCCTCGTAACTACGATGGAGCTGGTTACAATGTAACCCGTCTCACGCAACTTGTTCAACTGATAACGTAACCCGGTCAAAGAAAAGATACAGGCGCGATGGAATTGCTCGAGGAGCGGTGGGGGTTTCTAGCGCGATGGACGAGCGTGTTACGCGGTCGAATCGGCTACAGCTGGCCGGGGGGTATGGAGGAGGTATGGACGCAGCCGAGACGCATGCTTCTCCTACGCCCCCCTGCTCGATTCGAGGGCACAAACGTCGAGAAAGAATTAAGCAAAAAGAAGGAAAAAGAGTATTTGGTCCAGCTCCAAGAGTTTCGAGAAGCTCTGGCTCTTTTGGTCGCTGTGGGCCACGTGGATAAAGTTGCTTGGAGATACTTGCTGGAGCATCACTGTGACGTGAATCTCCAGGTGGAGGGCGATGAAATCTTCGAGGAAGAAATCCCCGTTCGGCTCCAACTGGATCTGTGGAAAGGGAGGACGAAATACACGTATCCCAAGAAACTAAAGGATGACCTTGTCACGTGATTCGGAACACTGCAGCGAACAGAAGCGAGCGAAGATTTTCTCGAGACGCTGCAGCAGATCGCAGACTTGGCTGGTAATTTACCGAAGGAGGAGCCAGGCCTGGACCTCGTGATTCCCGTGACTGTGTGTTTTTCTCTTATTATTACTAATGGAGATGATGCAAAGCCGCTGGAAGATATTTGGATTGCAGAAATGGTCGTTCAGAAGAAGTGGGAGGCGTTTGACGACGTCGACGTCAGGCCTGGATCGCTGCGCTGCACTTACAAGCTGGAGCCGATGGTTGTCAACTTTGGAGATCTCAAGTTTTCGAGCGAAAGAGTGCATTTGTTGAAGGCCTTGGCGCGAGACAACGTCCGGTTCTCGTACCTGTCGCTTTGGTCTTGCTTGCTCGACGAACTTGAAGGTGATGCGTTTGTTGCCGCTCCGATGTTTGGGGAGCTGTTTAGGTGCGTCTTTAACTGTGATCGACGCCCTCGCCAACTTGTCAACACGGATTATCCCTCGGATACGATATTGGGTGAGATTTCGCCGATACAAATCGGCTCGATTGACCTCAATTATGTCTACAGACGGCTGTACGCAGACAGTGATGACGAGGTTGAGGCTATGTGCTCCGCTATGGTGACCAACCAGGCAACCGAGAACCTTACAATGCACATGTATGTGCATGAAGACATCAGTGGACGTGTACACATGTGGAAGTGGCTGGCGTACGCCTTCTTCTCGAAGCGAGCTCGAGAATCCTCAGCAATCAAGTCGCTAGCATTAGCTGGAGTCGGTAACGTTACTGTCGCAAGCATGGAAGCATTTGTGTCTATCCTATCATCAGACCACCCGGAAGAAGACCTATATGGCTGTCCACGTGGCCGAGTTCCAGAACGAGATGCAATGCTAAAGGAGAGAAGCCCTATTTACTGGTACCTTACAAGCAGTGGCCAACCCGAGGACGCCTTCGATCCGTTGAAATGTAACTTCAGTATGCTCGATTCGGACTTTCAGCGACGACGGGGAAAGCGACTTGGTGAACGCGATGGTTCCCGGTTTTGGCAGATGCCTGGTCAAGCGCAGTGATCTCGTGTTTTCGAAGGCCAGAGCAGCACCAACAGCTACTCAATACGGTATCTCTTCGCTTTTCCTTGTCTGTAGCGAAGGAGAGGACTTCAATCCCGGTGGTTTACGCCTTCTGTTAGGCTCCGTGGGGATGCCTCTAAAGAAATTGACGCTGAAGGGACCAGAACTCGAGATTGATACGAACATGGTTTTACGCAGCTGCCCCAATCTGGAAGAGCTGGCGCACTACAGAAGTCGAGTCGAGATCCGACTCAACGTTTGTAGCTACCAAGCGAGCTCGAGGCCTCTTCCGGTGGTGGGTTAGTGAGACGGTTAAGTGATGCCAGTTCACCGCTTACCAAATGCGCTCGACGGCTGCGGCTTTATCTGTGGGACCAGGATCTTGAGGTTGATGAAGACGAAACAGCGTCGGCTGATATCGAAAAGATTGTGCATATGCTGGAGGTGAACGACACTCTCGAGTACCTTGACGTGGTTGTGGCAGGATATTCTCCTGCTGAATTCAACAAGTTGCGAAAGTTTCATCGGACACCGTGTAGTCGAGCTCTTAAACTCTCGGCAGCATCCAAGGCCGCGTTTCTGAGTGTGTTTCCGGGCTATATACTGAGCCAAACAAGCAAAAGAGGGCGTACGGACGCTGCATTCTGCCGGCTGGATGAAAATGTTATGTCCAACATTCTTGCGTTTGCTGCTCCGCCTGTTCTCCGCCATGTATTCGTGCGCTGGCCCAGAGCGTATGAGGAAAACGACGACGACACAGCAATTTTCATTTAATGAGCGTCAGAGCTGTGGGGTTCACATGGCAGAATGCCTTCAAGTCTGTGGGGCCGCTCCGAGGCGGAATTTCTGGTTGTGACTAGTGTCGCAGAGGCAATCGTTACACCTGAATATTGCCAGCTCGCCTACCGATAAAGGAAGGAAATGATTTTCCTAAGCTCCGGGCGGGACTGCTCAACGCCTTCATCAAAGGCTGATGCAGTTGTTCCAATTCAGTGCAGAAAACTCAAATGCAATGTGAGTTTAACTTTAATAATTTCTGTGGTGTTTATTGAAAACGTTATGCAAGTTACGGCATATGCAGGCTAATGGCGGATCTGGGTGACTCGAACTGGGGCTGTAGGATTTTTTCCCCATACGCTTGGATTGAATGACTACAGCAGCTGCTAACGATGATGAAGATACTGATGTTCTACTAATCGACGATTGCATGCTCGAGTAAGACTAAAAAGATCAACTTGTATATAGTACTGGGGTCACTAGCTCTGATTCGCGACTTGACCGACTGAAGGTCATTAAATGGGAACTTGAGTACCGTTGGCTTCGCCGATATCACCTGATCTGAGGACGTACACTTGACGGAGTACAGGAGGAGCAGCAAACGCGAGGAGGTGAACCATAGTCTTGAGTACCTGGACCTGGTTTTATCGCTTAATGTTGCTGGCACCACTGGCGATTTACGGAAACACCACCGAACTCCAGTCAATCGAGCTCTTCGACTCTCTACTGCGTGCAAAACCGTGTTTTCGTCTCCAACGCTGTCGAATCTGACGGAAAACAAGCGAGGGTGTGCGGATTCCGGACGCGCCGCGGTGTGTTGCAGGCTGGACGAACATGTACTTTCAACATACAGCATATGTAAGATTGCTTGAGCAGAGCAATCTATTCCGCCCCAGAAGACATGGCGCATTACGTGGAGCCGCAGACACCGAACACATTTGGAAAGCGGCGAACTCATATCGTTCAATCTTTCCGATAGATCGACGGCATTATTCCAGTCGCAGTCAAGTACTGGAAGAGGCTGCTTGCTCGTGTGCTAGTTGCGCAAATAGAGTCGTACCTCTTCTTGACCTCTGCTGAGAGTCAGTTCTGGGGCAGCTATGCAAAATCGCATTAGTTTTTGAATTTGTTGCGGTTTAGATGGCTATCTACTCCCAGGATCGCGCTCAGGTGCAATTGCAAAATCGCATTAGTGTCAGCTTCGAGGCTTGATCCCTTAAGCGTCAAGACTTTCAATGAATTCCCAACAGTACCTACAAGAAGTGACAATCCGACGGACGCTAAACCTCACCAATAGTGAAGAAATACCGCCTTGCGTAGTTGTTGATGCTGCTGTGCTTTCGGAAAACCCGAGATCATTACGTTTGACCAGACAGCGGCCAAAACCCGGAAGGCAAGCTCGCGAGGGCGCCGCTTGCTGTTAAAGATGCATCCCATCAGCTCCCCGAATTTATGTGTGGCAGTAAATCGATCTTGGCGAAAGCCTGTCGACCAAGCTCGTCCAGATTGAGGCTGTCCATACAGCTCTTCTAGCTGTCCTCCCAGGAAAATGAATACGACACTGAGCTCTACGGTTTAAGCCTGCATTCAGTCTTGCATTCATTACCCCACAGAAGCACCAGCTTTTCAACATGAAGATATGCACATGCTCAGCACCCAAAGCTTTTCGACGACAATATTGGCCTATCGTTTGCACGAGTTACCACTTGCATTTTCGTGTGCTGAAACGAACCACCAGCATTTCACCACGCAGAGTCAAGCACCTGTTACCCTCAAACCGCAGCTGGGGGCCACACTAGTCTCTCCAGCACTTGTTCATCATAATGATCTGGTTGAGGTTGCTGGCCTGGTAGAAACGGCCGTGTCGTCCTTGTAGCTGTAGTTGTCCACGTTCATCCACGGACATGATAACCCTCTGATTCGACTCGAAATAAACTTCGCGGAGAACGGGTGGGGCCGCAAACGAGAAAATCTTCGCCACCACATGCTGATCAATATCCCCAACCATCGCCTCGGACGTTTGAGCCTTCATCCTCTCTGTTGAATCCGTTGACGCTCTCGACTCGAGAATACTCAAGAACGCGAGCATGCACTTCTTCGGAAGTGGCTTGCGTTGTCGAAAGATTGGCTTATGGTGGAAACTTCTGAAATCTGAAAAGTATCTGATATAGGGTGACTCGACGGACAGGTATTCCAGCCTTTCGTTCCTCTCCAGCATTCTCACAACCGCATCCACATAGTACCGGAAGCTTGGTGCGTTGCCAGATTCGAGCTGCTCCAGAGGAACAGAACACGTTTGTAGAGACACCTTCAGGCGGCGGGCGCACTTGGTCAGAGGATTCTCGGGGTCGCTCAGATAGCCGACGAATTCTGAAACCGAAAACCACGAGAAAGTCAGTTTGGGTATCGGTGTCTTGGTCGCACGGTATTCGCGAAAGTCGAGCTGGACCTCAATTATCTCCCTAGCTAGTGTCAGCTCCAGTAGATTGGGGCAGCTTCGGATGATCGCGTTCTCGTCAACATTTCGTGGATGGACAATTTTCGGACAGTTCACTATCAACACCTTCAAGGAAGACCCAATCGCTTCAATCAACGGAGGTACCGCCAACACCGTCGCAATGTGCGACTCGGGGAAACCAAGTGTAAGCGACGTGATACCACTCGCACTCCGGTTTGCTTGCGATTCACCCTCGAATTCCAAGTCACAGCGCTGAACTTGACAACGACCAAATCCCGCAATGACAACATCCACCCACTCGCTGTTTCCGTCATCACTGAGCGTCCGCAAAACTTGGTAGACGTATCCATCGTGAGTAGACGAGAATTTGCAACAGGCTCTCATTGCCCGTCAAATTCCCATCTAATCGAAGACCCAGGCGCCAGTGTCGCGTCACTCTCCTCTATCGCCCCACGAGGTGTGCCAAACAACGTCTCCTCCGGGTGCTCCGATGCTAGAACTGAAGTGAAAGCACGCACGTCAGCTACTGTCAGCCGTCCTAATTCAGGGGTGATGAGGGTTTTCAGCGTGGAGCAAGTACGAGCTCGCTTAGAGAACAGAGCGTACGCGAGCCACTTCCACCAGTGATTCCAGTTCGTGTGGTCCTCAGCGTCGATCTCCAGTTCCAGCGCAAGCTTCTTCGTCGATCGGGTCGCCACCAGCGCCGAGCCCATCGCCTCAAAGTCCCGAGCTGGCATTGTCGCCTCACACATGAGTTTCAGAACTTTCAGCTGCGAGAATCCTGGATGTTGAGCTGTCGAAGGACGCTCCAAGTGGTAACTAATATGAGCGTACTTCGGGTCGTGGTCCTTGCTTGTTAGCAGATGAGTGAGAAGGATTCCGAGGGACTTCCGAGCCTCAAGCTCGTGGCCTCGACCCGCACGCTGCGTGATGTCCAGAAAGGAGAACCACACCCTGTTCTTCAATAGAAGTCCAATCGCTTGTGCAACTCGCGTAGCCAACAGGCCGTCGAACTCCGTGCGAGAGCCGAATGCGTCGAATTCAGCCGCCATCGTCTCCAGAACAAAAGTACAGCGAATTGTTCCAGGCTCCAGCGCCTTCTTTTCCTCTCCCCCATTGTACGTCGTCCAGTGCGTCTCAATCTCCTTCTCAGCCTCCGCGACGCCTACAAGTATCTTGGCGTCGTTGCGAGATGCCCAAGTTGGCATTCCACTCATATGGCTCGTAAATTGCAACTTCACTGGGATTTTGATGTCCACGCCAGGCTCCCCTGGCTTCAACTTCTTGTCCAGAGCTGCGATCTGACGCAACGCCAACGGATATTCCTCGCTCGGGTGTTCATGTTGATGCGTACCGCAGAAGCGTACGAGGTCGTACGCGATAGCTTCGACGCCGGTCTGGTTCTCTTACTTGGCTACATCCAAATCCAGCAAAAACTTCCTCTCAAAGCAGACTGCGTTGAGTTCTTCGCCAAATCTGCCTCGAATGACTCCACACCAATGAGCGAGGATATAATCGTATGCGTGGTAGTCTGCGTATGTTCCACTGCTACGAGCAGCGCGAGTGCCTCCTGTACCTCTTGGAAATGTTTCCGAAACGCGGCTTCATCTTGGCTAGAGCCTCGACAGTTTGGCATGGTGACTTTGAGAACAATGTCAGGGGCGGTCCAAACATATTCCTTGGTGCTCGCAGTCTCAGAGGAGGTGCACGCGATGCAGGACTTTAACGCAGCCCACCACGGAGCGAGGAGACCCCAGCGATGCTCCATTTCAGTAGCGAAAGGATCTTCTTCCTCGTTCATCGCTGCTGCTATTCCCAAACGGAAAATGAACCTGGGCTGAGAGAAAGGGAGTGAAGGAACACGATCAAAAAGTGATATCTGCTCGGAGACTTGATACCAGCAGTACTGCGTGGTAACTGGTATGTATCCCAACGGAGCAGCATCGATCGTATGCCTACAGCAGCATGAACTTGGTGCGTGCTCTTTCTTGTGCTATGAAGGTTAGAGCGTCTTCCAGGTCGACTTATTATCCTCAGCATAGTCGCGTGCCTTAGAAAAAAAAATGTTGGGCTACTAACCAAAACATGAACGTTTTCTGTGCTCTATGGTGTTAAGCCTGCATTCTGCCTTGCAACCACTACACCACAGAGATGCACATACTTCAGCACCTAGCGATTCCCCATGAAAACCACGTTGACCCATCGTCTCCAAAAGCGCCAGTATTGCAACACGCAGAGCTACACCCGCTCCAGCGCTCAACACTCTCAAACCGCAGCTGGGGGCCACATCAGTCTCTCCAGCACTTGTTCATCATAATGGTCTGGCTGAGGTTGCTGAGGTGGCTCTGCCTGGAAGAAATGTCCGTGTCGCCCTTGCAACTGTAGTTGTCCACCTTCATCGACGGACATGATAACCCCCTGATTCGACTCGAAATAAACTTCTCGGAGAACGGGTGGGGCGGCAAACGAGAAGATATTCGCCACCACATGCTGGTCGATCGCCCCAACAATCGCTGCGGATGGTTCAGTCTTCAATTTCTTTTTCTCCATTGCTCCAGCTGCTGTTCTCGACTCGAGCACACTCAAGAACGCGAGCATGCACTTCTTCGGTAGTGGCTCGAGCTGTCGGTGGATCGGCTTGAGGTGGAAGTTTTTGAAATCTGAAACGTATCTGATGTAGGGCGACTCCACCCACAGATACTCCAGCCTGTCGTTCTTCTTCAGCATTTCCACAACTGCATCCACGTAGAACCGAAAGTTTGGTGCTCTGCCAGATTCGAGATCGGCAACTGGAACAATACATTTCTGCAGAGAAACCTTCAGCCGTCGGGTACACCTCGTCAAAGGGTTCTTGGGCTCACTCAGGTAGCCGGCGAATTTCGGAACAGAAAACCACGAGAACATTAACTCGGGTACTGGCGTCTTGGTCGCTCGGTATTCACGAAAGTCGAGCTGTACTTGAATGAGGTCTCTCACAAGTGTCAGTTCCAGCAGATTGGGACAGCTCTGGATAACCACGTTCTCGTCGAAATCACGTGCACGATTTTTTTGCGGCCCGCTCAGTGTCAACATAGTCAGCGAAGGCCCAATCACTTTGATAAATGGAGCTACCATCACCGTCGTCGCAATGTCCGACTCGGGGAAATCAAGCGTGAGCGAGGTGATACCGCCTTGGCTTCTATTTGTACGCGATTCGCCATTGAATTCCAAGTTGCAGCGCTGGGCTTGGCAATGACCAAACCCGGCACCACTCGCTCGTGCCGTCGTCGCTGAACGTCCGCACAGACTCGATAGACGTGTCCAGGGAGGCAAGACGAGTTTACAACAGGCTGCCCTTCTTGATCGAACTCCCACCGAATCGGAGCTCCAGGCGTCAGCGTTGCGTCTCGCTCCTCAATCGCCCCGCGAGGTGTGCCACATAGCGTCTCCTCCGGGTGCTCCGACGTTAACACGGAAGCAAAAGCACGCACATCAGCTGCGGTCAACCTCCCTATGCCTGGCATGATGAGAGTTCTGAGCGAGGAGCAAGCTCGAGCTCGCGTAGAGAACAGAGCGTACGCGAGCCACTTCCACCAGTGATTCCAGTTCGTGTGGTCCTCAGCGTCGATCTCCAGCTCTAACGCGAGCTTCTGCGTCGATCGCGATAGCACCAGCGCCGAGCACATCGCCTCAAAGTCCCAAGCCGGCATTGTCGCCTCACACGTGAGTTTCAAAACTTTCAGCTGCGAAAATGCTCGATCTTGAGTTGTCGAAGGACGCTCCAAGTAGTAACTAATATGAGCATGCTCAGCGTTTCTGGTCAGTAGATGCCTGAGGAGGAGCCCGAGAGACTTTCGAGCCTCAAGCTCGTGGTCTCGATCTGATCGCTCAATACTCAATGTGACCTCAAGAAAGGAGAACCACACGTTGTTCCTCAGCAGGTCTCCAATCGCATATGCAATCCATGGAGACATTGAGGTGCCGAACGCGGTGCGGGAGCCTAATCCGTTGAAATCTGCTGTCACCGGCTCCAGAACAAAAGTACAGCGAAGTGTTCCAGGCTCCAGAGCCTTCTCCTCTTCCTCATTGTACGTCGTCCACTGCGTCTCAATCTCCTTTTCAGCCCTTGTGATATCTGAAAGCATACTGGCGTCATCGCGAGAGGCCCAAGCAGGAATTCCTTTCATGTCGCTCGAAAACTGCAACTTCACTGGGATTGTAATATCCACGCCAGGCTCTCCTGGTTTCAACTTCTTGTCCAGAGCTGCGATCTGACTCAAAGCTGCCAGGTATTCCTCGCTGGGGTGCTCACGTTGATGCGTACCGCAAAATCGTACGATATTCTCTGGATTTTAGATCCAGAGTTTCTCCGGCGACGCGACTC
>JAIKVJ010001532.1:0-11951 GCA_024679225.1 Phytophthora pisi
CACGTGTAAGCTAAAGTAGTGGGCCAAAGTAGGCCCATTACAGAGTACAGCAAGGTAAGCTTGACGTGAATACTCTTCAATTTGTTTGTTTTACGCATGTATCTAATATCGCTACCCAGTAATTTCTTGCGCAAAAATTTTAATGGCTCGACTTACCGGGAGGTCCTAGAAAGCTACAGTTGTACTCCGAGCAATTGTTAACATATATATAAGATTCAAGCAAAAAACAACTATTCAACTGAAATACACATCGGAATTAAAGCAAACCATTCAACAGAGCTGTACCTTGTGCTGCTTTAAGCCATTGATCGTTGGAAAATGTCAAGAAAGCGGGGTGACATCGATCTGAAACAAGAAACTCCATTCTTGGACGACCACCAGAATTCCGGATTTATTCCGGGCGTGTGAACTTATTTTGTTTACAATTTGTATGTTATCCGAAAGTTCGCTGAACATTACTTGAGATTTTCGAAGCCGATTAGGTAGAAAACAGGAAACTCCGCTTCAAGCGCGATTAGCTCGATAACTTTCAATGGTGGCTTATTATTATTTTGTTTAATGCAGTTTCTGAAAATATTAGGCAGAATATAGGTACTGTAAAAACTGTGATTGTGCCCCATAGGGTACTCCATTAGTACCCCCCTCCTAACATGGGCACTATTAAAGGGGGGGTACTAGGGATGTCCAACTACAAACGACGCTAAAACGTCAGCTTTAGTGGATAATTTCCACTATAAATATTGATTATTCCACGACAGTATACAAACTTCAAGTGTTAATTATTTGGAATTTATGTATTTATTTGAAATTGTACATAAAAACTCAAATTTTTGGATAAAATTTAAGGGGTGGGGCGCTAATAGAGGGTGGGGCACTACCGTACGTCCCCACTCAGATTCAATTTTTTTGGGGGGGGGTACTATTGAAGGGAGGGGGCACAATCACAGGTTTTACGGTATTATGTTAAAGAAAATCCAGAGCTTCCCCGTGTAAAGCACGGCATTAGTGCTGACAGCGGGTGCGAATGAGCTGCTCCTGTTTGAGGTATCCGTGGCGTGGCGCTTCCCGATTCCGCTGCGAGATTACCTTGGCGCTCCCTCGTACACGGTATTTTTCATCTTTTTCCACATCCTGGTACTACGCGGCAAGCTGCGGCACTTTTACTACCGGATACGGGAATATCTCCCGCTGTACTTCGCTCAGGTGTCGACATTTTTCGCATTTGAAGGCGTTGCGATACTGTTCAGGAACTCCCCACTTTGGGTTAAGACGTTCATCACCATCTCGTATCCCCTGTTGCGAACTGCACTGAGACGTATAGTACGAGGCTTCTCCCACTCGCTCGAGGACATCAGTACGGAGACAACTATCTGCGTGGTCGAAATCTTCGGCTCTTTCTTCCAGAACGTGTGTCTCCAAAGTGCCTGTTCGCTCCCAGTGAGCGGGTTTATCATCCTCGTTGACTTCAGTTTGGCGATGCTGGAAGTCTGGATGTACCTGGACCACAAGTTTATCGTCGACGGACGATCCACTACGCGCACGGCCCTAAAGATCATTGAGCACGCGTTCTTCCCCGGAGCGCTCCGAGCTCGCGCGACTAATCGGTCGGGCACGGAGGGGGACCGCACGATTGGTAACATTTCCAGTCGGGGTGTCTCCGTCGCGGTGTCTGCCACCGAAATTCCTCAAAACGTGAAAAAGATGACGGCGCATTCTTCGTCCAGGTCAACGACAAGAACCTCAACGAGAACTCTTACAAGAATGTCCACGAGGTCCACACGAAGACCGTCGATGCGGGCGTCAAAAGTTGCGTGTTCGCCTGAAAAATCGCTTGACGTTGGCGCGATCGACCTCGGCGCTCTGGAGAAACCAAAGATCGGTCGAGTGGCTACGATCGGTCAGGGCTCGACAACCTCGCTGGCGGCTCTGGCGATGGTGTCACCGAGGGCGAGGCAGTCGTCAATTGACGATACCGACATTGTTCATCGCCACCACGTCAAGCTTCTTTCCCAAACCCTTCAGCTTGTATTCGCCTCCGAGGTGCTGATCTTTGCCGAGTACTCGGAGGCCGCGTGCGCCTTTATCTATGGTCTGTATTCTCTCATCGTCTACCACATGCCCAACTCGAACTACATCGTCCCGTTCATTGGATTATCTGAGGATGAATTTTGGACTTCCATCACGAATTCAGCGATTTATACTGTCCTAGAAGGATGCACACTGTTGTTCCTGTTCATTTTGGTTCGCGCGAAGTTCGGCTTTTCGACCTTGTACCAACTCGCATTTATGTTGGAGAAGTACTGGATGAGCGTGCAGGGCAAGATTGTTGGCAGCTTTACGCTCATTTTCGTACTCAATATTGTGCACCAAGGTGAGCATTCTCTTTTGACTTCTTTGTTGCTAATACCGCTTACTTGTGCGTTGCCTTACGTAGGTACTGATCTGTCGCTGAAATTCAACTGGGGGCAAATTTTAGAGGAATCTCCGTGCTCGTAGTAGCAAGACAAGCATTTTAGGTTTTAGCATTCCCATTATCTGTACCATTTAGAATATGGGAGACGTTGGCCCCCGTTCAGCGAGCGCTCAACTCAGTGTATCAACAACTCGGTGCATTGACTTCACCGACGTGTTAAATAACTCGAGCTATAAATTGTTCCTCGTCTTCTGATTGCGATCAGCCATTACTTGAGTCCATTTCTGGGGTATGAGATCGCCGCGCGATCCCAGTTTAGAGTTGTGTCGTCACGATAGTGACGAAAACGAACCGTTCCTGTTTGTACATCCCTCTACCTACCATTCCCCGATGCTGCCGATGGCCGAAATGATTGAAGGCCGGCCAACACCATCAGAAGTTCCCGACGCAGACACGACGTTCGTGGACACTAGTGACACCTTACCGTCAAGCGCGGCTCCAGAGACGATTTTCCAAGATGCCCACCCCCATAGAAGAACTCGAGTTCGACGTCCTTCAATTCGAAAGAACGTAGCGCGCCGACAAAGACGACGATTGATTCATCAATACCACGAGTGGAAGAGCGCGCACTTGTATTTGGCGCGATACTCGATCGAGAAGATGCTCGCATTCAAGACCTACCAGCAGACAGCAACCCTTAATCATGCTTTGGCCGTGATAACACTAACTCCAATTCCAACTTTGGTGGTAGTCTTGCTACTGGCCGCCATCCCCCTTCAAAGCCCATTGGCTGCAGCGATCTCGAACACGATGTACTTCTTTCAATCCTGGTTCTGCTTCAGCGTGATGACTTTCGGTATGCTAATGTACATGCGCTGCGGCTTGGGATTGACGGAAAAGATTTACTCTCATGGACAGTGTGCGCTGGTGTCAGTGCTGACGGCTGGCTTTAACGAGCTCGTCATGACGCTTTTGTCGGTGGTTTGGCGATTTCCGATTCCTCTTGGAGATATACTGCGAGTGCCTTCCTACGCGGGATTCTTCGTGCTATTCCACACTTTAATCTTCCGCAAGCAGCTTCGCTATCATCAGTCAAGGCTGCAGGGATACATACCGCTGTGCTTCGCTCAGCTGTTCACGTTTTCTATGGCGTCGCTATAGTGTTCGCGAATGCTCCGGTGTGGACGAAGACCCTCATTGCCATAGCGTTTCCGCTCTTACGACCACTACGCAAGGGTGTGCTCAAGCTGGTCGCGTGTTCTATCAAAGACATCACGACGGAATTATCCTTCTGCGCTGTCGACGTGTTCGGATCATTTTTCCAGAATGTCTGCCTTCAAAGCGCCCATTCAGCGACAGTTAGTTGGCTCATCGTTGGATCGAGCTTTGCTCAGTCGGTACTGGAAATCGTCATGTGCCTCGATCGCAAGTTTGTAGTCGACGGACGCCAAACTACAGCAACCGCCCTTAAAATTGTGGAGAGCGCTCTATTTCCTGGCGTATTGGTGAATGGTCTGGGGAAACGAGGTGAGCACGACGGTATTACCGCAACTATTACCCATGGCGGTGTCTCGGTTGGGCTTCCAGCTCCTGGTTATATCAGCAAACCCAGCACTATATCAAGACGCTCTTCACTCTCAAACACAAAGAAGGTGGCTTGTATCGATTCACAGTCCACGATGTCGCTAGACGTTTGTACGATCGAGCTCGGTGACATCGCCAACAACGACGCCGAAGTCCGTTCCCGAAGTGGAGGCATGCCTTCGAAAGGGGTCGTCACTATCGACGACTTCGAGTTCACACATCGGTACCATGCCAAACTGCTGCTGCAGACTATGGAGCTCATGAGCATTTCCGAGGTGTTGATTTCGTCCCAGTATTTCGACTTCTCTTGCTCAGCAATCTACGGGCTGTACGTGCTCGTAGTTTACCATTTGCCCAACGCCAAGTACATTTTCCCGTTTATCGGCCTCACTCGCGACGCATTCTGGACATGCATCACATTCTACGGCATCTTCGCTGCCGTGGCCGCGTTCGTCCAGCTCTGCTTCTTCACTCTGGTTCACAGGAGATTCGGCTTCTCCACGCTATACCAGCTCGCGTTCGTGCTGGAGAAGTACTGGATGAGCATGCAGGGCAAACTCATCGGCTGCATGACCTTCATCTTCATCCTCCACACCGTGCACCAAGGTACGTCGTCTCCTTCACGCAATCGCTTCGACTCGCTTGGCTCTAACAGTCAGCTCTAACTACAGGCATGGATCTGTCGCTCAAGTTTGACTGGGGGCAAATCTTGGCTGGCAAATCCGGCTGAACCTCCCAACTTGCCTGTTGCAGGCTTCAACTAGGACGCATAAACGTGCTCCCAACGTCCCAACAGTGCCGAAGTCTCCTCGCATCCCTTCGATCGCTGCCAGCACCGAGCCGAACATGGTGCCGTACACGAAGCCTGTGCCTGTGGAGTCAGCCACAGAGCGACAAACGCGTTGCAATCGGGCTCCAGGCGTTTGCGGTAGACGTCCAGGAGGAGGCAACAGCAACGTAGAGGGGTCCATCAGGTCCAGCACCATCGTCGGTTAAGTTGGTCTTTCTTGAAATGAGCGGCCCCAACGCAGCAGAGACTTCTGGGGGCGTTGCATAATGCTAAGGTGTCCGTGCCAGAAACTGCGGGGCGCATCGCCATGGTCACGTGCTTCTTTCGCGTGGCGGCGCTCGGAATTGAGGAACTTCGCGACAAGCGCGATATGTGGAACACTCTATTGGCTGAACCAGTTGCGGGGGCCATGGTGAAGGCTCGACATGGACCCAGAGCGGCGATGAGTAGTGCGTGCGCCTTTGGGGGGTTTGCGGCTGTTGTGGTGGCCTTCAATTGGACGGAGAACCAGCTCATGCACGAAAAAAGTTCTCCCGAGGAAGTGCTGGAAGAAATCGCCTTTGCGGAGGAATTCGAGTGATAGCAACTTCAATATGTAGCAAAAGAATACGAGTACTCCTTTCGATTAATGCTTCCTTCGGATCGCCGTGTACTCTATCGATGCAGCATCTCATGGCACGCACCCCACGCTTTGGCAGTCATCTTGATAAATTTAGGCCTCGAGCGCATGTCATTTCCGTGTAAAACACGAAAGCACTTGCCGTAAGCTTCGCTACCCGCTTGGCCCGCTTTGCGCAGCCTCATTTCTTTCAAGTTGCTCGTTACCATGACAGCAACGCATCGAAACAAAGGCGTTTGGCCCATGAATGAGTCGGGGTGCGTCGTTGTGTCCAGAAGTTCGACACGTGGCGATAACTGTGCTCCGTCACCAAGCTCTGCAGCTAAGAGCTCCTCCAGCCCCAGCTTGTCGAGTAGCACTCCAGCTGTACAGGGGAATACCCGACCTTCGATTCGCAAATATTCTTCTTCTGGCGCGCACAAGAGGGTTCTATTACGTCGATACCATGAATGGAAGAACGAGCACATGTACTTGGGGCGATACTCGATCGAGAAAATTCTCGCGTTCGAGCAATACCAACGGCGGACCAGTCCCGCCAGAGTCTATACCATAATCGCTCTGACACCATTGCCAGCTTTGATTGTTGTGTTGATTTTAGCTGCGATCCCCCTCGAAAGTCCGCTGCTTCCAGCCACCTCAAACGCGGCATACTTTGCACAGTCTTGGTTTTCGTTCACAGTGGTAACTTTTGGTATGCTTCTCTACATGAGATGCGCATTGGCGCTGCCGCAGAGTGTTTATTCGCACGGAGAATGTTTCCTGATCTCGATACTGACAGCGAGTGCCAACGAGTTGCTGATGTTCGTTTTGTCAGTCTCGTGGCGATTTCCGGTTCCGCTTCGAGACATGCTGGGCGCTCCGTCTTACGCGATATTCTTTGTAGCGTTTCACGTGGCGATTCTGCGGACAAAGCTGCGCAATTACTACCATCGGGTCCGAGAGTATTTGCCTCTGTGGATTGCTCAGCTCTCGTCGTTCTTCATATTCGAAGCTGTGGCAATCTTGTTCATGAATTCGCCGGTGCGGGCAAAAGTCGCGATCACGGTGGCGTTTCCCATGCTGCGAACTATACTGAAGCATGCGATCAGGAGGTTTTCGCATTCCCTGGAAGACATCAGCACTGAGATGTCGCTGTGTGTGGTCGAAGTGTTCGGGTCGTTATTCCAGAACGTTTGCCTGCAGAGCTCGCGGTCGCTGTTCGTTAGTGGGCTTATCATCCTTTTGGACTTCGTGCAAGCGATAGTGGAGGTGCGGATGCACATGGATCGCAAATACGTCGTGGATGGTCGACACTGTGTACAGACTGCGGTGAAAATTATCAAGAGCGCATTGTTTCCTGGGGAAATCAACAAGGAGAAGAGACGATCGAACAGTGAAAAGGTCTCGTTCAAAGGCGTATCGCTTTCCTTGGCACCTACGGATATTAACTCCCAGTCCAAGAACCAGTCTAAAACCACGCCTAGAATGCAACGATCTTCCAAAGTAGCCTGCCTATCTCAAGGATCAGTTGGGGAGCTGGACATGGGCTTAATCCACCTGGGCGTCTTGGATCGAGAGCTACTGAGTGCAGACCCCTCAGTCGCCCAAGCCCCGGAAAACATGCTGGTTTCCAGTACATCGAGAACACGGCGCTCTTCTATCGACGACGTGGAAATCACGCATCGTTATCATGCCAGGCTTCTCACCCAGACACTTGAGCTATTGTACGCCTCGGAGGTGCTGGTGTTCGCGGAGTACTCGGAGTTCGTCAGTGCTTTCATCTACGGATTCTACACGCTGTGCGCGTTCCACTTGCCCAACGCCAAGTACAGTTTGTGCTTCATCGGCCTGTCTGATGGGGAGTTCTGGAATTCTGTGGGGAATTGTGCCATGTACGCGTGCTTGGAGGGGTGCACGCTCTACTTCTTCTTTCAGTTGGTGCGCGCGAAATTCGGCATTTCGACCTTGTATCAGCTCGGTTTCGTACTGGAAAAATACTGGATGAGCATCCAAGGGAAGCTCATCAGCAGTTTAGTGCTCGTTTTCCTCCTCCACACAGTTCATCAAGGTACGAATCACTTGAATTCGAAGTCCCAACTGGGAATTCCTCGCTAACTACAGCAACGTTTTGCCCAATATACAGGAACGGATTTGTCGCTCAAATTCGACTGGCACCACATTCTAAACCCCGCCGATAGCTAACGAAATCCTTAATTCGTCATATTCAGGGGAAGTAATCTCCAAATATACACTGGACAAGATGTTTACGGTTAGATTAGAGAGGGGTTTGCAGCAGAACATATTTAGTTTTTTGCTGCGCGTCTTCGCCTTCTTAGGTGCACTATCTCATGTTTCCTAGTTTAGCGGCAACCTCTGCTCTTATCCTTCAGGGAGAACTGGAACAGATAAGTCATTATCCAATCTGCAAGCAACTAACCCAAACAACCCCAAGTCGACAATGTCGGACGAAGACACCGAGTCGTGGGAATGCCCCTCCTGCACCCTCAAGAACGAGCTCATCGTCGAAGCATGCGCAGCCTGCGGAGCTACCAGTCCGCTAGTGCTGCAGAGCTACGCAATTGAAGAGCAGGTGTTGGCGGCAGGCGAAGCCGCTGCCATCCAAGGGAGAAGGTCGCAGCGTTCGAGTCTCGTCTCGCAAGGCTCAGACAACGCCACCCCTCGCGGTGACGACGGCGAGGTCGACCCGTGGACTCAAGCCGAGTGCGAATGGGCCCACGTCGAGTCCCGCCAAGACTCGCGCTCCAGGAAGTAAGAGAACGCCGACGGATGCATCCCTACACTCAGCTACAAGACTCGAACATGATGCCCATATCAATGTAGCCATCTCCATCTAGATGGCTACACTAACAACCTCTCTAATATCATAACCCTTCCTCTTGTCACATGGTACCCCCCCCCCCACCTCGTGCGTGTCAACGACGCTGGTCAAAGGGGGAACCTCATCATCCAACGAATCTGATCCGTCATGGTCTTCTGCGGCGCCGACTTCCAAGTGTCCAAGGCCCCCGTGGCGCCCGTGGCGCTGCAGGTCGCGGCCAAGAAGACGGTGAACGACGCGGCCAAGAAGACGTCGAGCCTGCGCGAGTTCGCGGCCGAGCTGCAGCGCCGCCTGGAGCCGGCCATGGGCTCGGGCTGGCACGTGCTCGTCGGGGGGGACTTTGCCGTGGATCTACGCTACGTACGTGGTTACGTCTCTGTTACTTGATGGTATTATGTATGAGAGACCCCTCATGGTTGTCTGCAGCGCAAGGGTGCGTGCGTGCTGCTGTTCAGCAAGGCCAGCAAGATGACGGTGCTGCTGTACCGCACGACGCCGGCCGTGGGCGCCAAGCCCAAGCAGGAGCACGAGGCTCTGGCCGAAGACAGCGAGGAGCTCAACGCCAATAGGAAGATCGTGGTGTTCGAGAGTGACATGGAGGAGGAAACGAAGACGGCGGTGGTTGACAAGGCCAAGAAGCTCTACAACTACTACGAAGGCGTGCAAGACAGCGAGACCAAGATCGCCCAGGCGTTGAAGGTGGGTCGCAATATTAATTTTGAGGTGCTGAGCTGGATATCGGGTACTAACGCGAGTTCACTGCTGCAGCACTCGTTGACGTTCGCCTACGGCCCGACGTGGCAGGTTGTGGTGTCCTCTTCGCGGGAGTTGTGCTGCCTGCCGATCGCTGACGAGGGCACTCACGCCGACTTCACGGTCACGAAGCTGCGCGTGGTAGTGTATCGCCACGCTGGAACGAGTTTGGACCGGCACCTGGACTCGGCGCAGTTCGGCAAGCGCGTTGCCTTCGTACTGGCCACGATCTGCCTGCTTCTCTACGGGTTCTTGTCGCTCAACTCGTCTGAGGTGATTCAGAAATGCAAGGGAAGCGCGGCGGTGGCTAGTGACAGTATCCCGGTGGACGGCGTCGTGCTGCCTGAAGGCTGCTCGGCTGAGGACGTGAAGCGGGCGAACGACCACGCGTGGTGGAAAACGGCTGCGATTTTGGGCATGTCGGCGTTTACTATGATGGCGTCGCTCATCCGCATGTACAGCAAGTCGCTGACCCCGAAGCTTAAACGCGCGTAGAGCGCGAGTTCTGGATTGTGCAGAGTAGAGCGGAGTCGAGTGCCCTCGATTCCAGTGATAGAGATGGATAGCAGCGCAATTCAGAGCAAAGTTTTGTTTTCACTACAGTACATGCACTGGCCGAGCTCAACGTTTCTTGGACGGTTCGATAATTGCTGGTTGAACCCCAACTTGGGCCACAACTTGGGCCGAGCCGCGGTTGTCAGTCCAACTTGGCATCCTGGGTTCCGTGGATTTGCCGACTAGGATTGCTCTGGCATTTAATTGTTGGCCTATCCAGGCTACGCAGTCGGATGCGAATTAAACCCACGGCAACGTGTGGCTGTGCTGCTTAAGGAAGTGCATCACTCTGAGTGACTCGCTCATGCTGGCGGGGTCGAATCGTTTTAACTTGCCTTACAGGTGGACACTAGCGGTAAAGCTAATACGAAGTACTTCATAACATGAAGTACATGTATATTAGATGAGAAATATTTACGAGGTGGTTGTCATTGCAGGCTGTATTTGGTTGTCATTGCAGGTGAGCGCAATAAATCCATGAAGGCCAACTGGTGATGCTTGAGTTTGAAAAAAAAACTTCAACTTCAGTTCTTGTAGATTTGATCTCCTCACCGATGATCAAACCAGATCCACTTTCCAATTTGCCTCCAAGCGCGCACTCCGCCCAGCAAAGTATGCGGTCATTGAGTTTTCTCGGAGCTGTGGCTGCCGGCTGCGCCCTATTGACCTCGTTGTCGGCGTCGGAGACCACCTCCAGCTCCACCGCCGTTGGCAGCAACAGCAACTCGACTCTGTGCTTCCCTTCCGACTTCCTCTTCGGCACTGCGTCGTCGGCCTACCAAGTCGAAGGCGGCTGGAACGCCACCAACAAGGAGCGCAGCATCTGGGACAACTTCTGCCGCGACACGTCCAACGGCGTGCCCTGCGCCAATGTGGCCGACGACTTCCTGCACCGCTACGACAGCGACATCGCGCTCATGAAGAAGGACGGCTTCGGCACCTTCCGCTTCTCCATCGCCTGGGCCCGCGCCTTGTCCTGGAACGAGACGACCCAGCGCATGCAGGCGAACCCTGAAGGCCTCGCGTTCTACCACTCGCTGGTGGACGAGTTGCTGGCCAACGGCATCAAGCCCATCATGACGCTGTACCATTGGGACCTGCCGGCTACGCTGCAGTCGGCGTTCGACCCGCCTGGATGGCTCAACGAAGCTATGGTCGACCACTATGTCGACTACGCGACGCTCATCTTCGAGGAGTTCGGCCAGGACGTGGAGTACTGGACGACGTTCAACGAGCCGGCGTCGTTCATCCTCACCGGGTTCGCGTACGGCTACGGGCCTCCACAACTGGGCAACTCGACCACCAACGCTTACGACGTGGCTCACGTGGCTCACGTGGTGCTGCTCGCTCACGCTGCAGCGGTGGAGAATTCCACGAGCTGAGAGACGCAGGAACCGTCCAAAGCTCGGCGCGTATCAGCGTCGTCATCAATTCTGACTGGGGCGTGCCGCTGAACGACTCGATCGCGGAGGACGTGGAAGCTGCCGAGCGCAAGAACCAGTTCCACTTGGGCTGGTTCCTGGGTCCGTTGACGACGGGAGACTACCCCGAAGTCATGCGTGAACGTGTCGGTGACCACCTGCCCAACTTCACGGAGGAGCAAAGCGCGCAGGTCAAGGGCTCGTACGACCTGCTGATGCTCAATTATTATGCGTCTTACTCCACGACTGACTGTGACTCGGAGCGCTCGGAGACCAACTGCTCCAGTCTGTCGCTGGGATGGCCGTTAGATCTCGGAGTTGACGACTCGCGCAACCCGGAAGGCACTCGCCACGCTTACGGGAGCATCATGGACCCGGATAGCTGCTCCACTGACTCAGGCTGCCCGCCTGGATACCTCGAGGTCATCCAGTTCCTACACAAACACGACACGAGTGCCGACATTCTGCTGACTGAGAATGGCTGGTGCGGCAACGAGACGATCAACAACCCGGACCAGCTCTGGTACCATCGTACGCACCTGGAGCAAGTGCACAAGGCCATCTACGAGGAGAAGATCCCGATCATCGGCTACACGGTGTGGGGGATCATGGACGACTTCGAGTGGACCAGTTACGCCGGACGTCGCGGACTCTACTTTGTCAACTACACGGATGAAACGGGTAGTATTCGGCTCTGCCCACGCAGCTCACGCGTATCCAGCGATCGGCGGGTGCTTGGTACTCGAACGTGGCTACTACCGGGTGCTTCGAGCAGGAAGAAGAGGACAAGCAGTATTTGGTCTAGGAAGTTCTTCTTAACAGAGATTAGCTTATCGGACTACTACGTAGTATTTCAATGAATGCTACAGAATAGATGCTACTGCCAACTGCATTGGCTAGCGTTGACGTTTTCCTGTTCTTCCAGCTCAATGCAGGCATGCTCGGAGATATTGTTCGTTCGCGGTATCCCTCCCGATTCCATTTCTGTGCCCCCCCCC
>JAIKVJ010001533.1:0-12045 GCA_024679225.1 Phytophthora pisi
AAGCAGTCCAACCCCGTTGGAATTTTGACGGTATGGATTTGAAGTCGAATAAGCTGGTTTATTCGCACAATCCATATACTACTACATAAGTATATGTATACCGAGCGGCTAAGTTGATGGCAAAAACAAGCACTACAACCATCTACGATACCCACAGCACAGGAGGAGCTTTGATCCCCAACTCTAGGACAAGGAAAACGATTGCAGACTCCACACCCCAGCTGCAAAAGCAACAACAACACTCAAAGACGGTAGACATACAGGCACGTCTCACTACATATCAAGGCTTCTATAGGTCAGTTAATTAAGCTCAAATAGAAGGCCACTTAAACACTACATAAGTATATGTATTATCAATATTGTGAGGGAGTTAGGCAGGCGACGAAGTCGGCATTAATTATCGTCTCGACGTTGGAAAGCGGATCCCAAAACATATCCCTGGTGGCAATGGTTCCTGTTTCGAAGTGATCACGCAAGCTACCGACCAATTCGTACCTCGAGAAACCTTTATAATACTGTACCGGCAAGTCAGTCTTGGCAACACAACGTAATGTGGAGGTTGACACTTCAGAATTCGCCGTACGAAACGCAACTGCGAAGCCCCCAAAGCAACCATGCGCGCAAACTACGTGCTGCTAGCGGTGGCAGCGCTCCTGTCCGTGTGTGGCGCCACAGCAACGACGACTACCAGTGTCAAGGTGGTCGAGACGAACCGCAACGAACTCCTGGGCAACAGCAAGCGAGCTCTGCGACTCCATGGATCCACACGGGGGACGGAGACAACTTGGGCCGACAGTGAGGACGAAGGGCATGAAGACGTCAAGGATGATGAAGAGCGCATGTTCAGCGTTTCAAACGTCCTTGGCCTGAAGAAGGCGTCTGAGAAGGCCCCCGTTGTGGAAAAGGCGCTTGAAAAGGTTGTGAGCTTGGAAAAGAAGGCCCCCATTGCGAACTTATTCGTATTCGACGACCTCAACAAGATGACGCGCGACCTTGACTTCAAGATCGACAGGTGGAAGGATTGGTACAGGGGGAAATACACGCTAGGAGAAATCCGAGTGGAAATTGTGAAGTATGATCTGGACCTAAACCCCAAGTTCAAGGGGCTCCTGATCGACTACATCAACCTGTTCAAGTCCAGAGTAGACGAACTGGACGACGCAGCTGTTGAGACGGCTAAAAAGGCTGGGAAGAAGGTTCACTTTGGAACGATCACGGAGACAACCATAGACAAGATCGACGCGGTGATGGCGGAGAAGGCAGCAATAGTGGCCAAGAAACTCCAAGCCGAGAAGCTGCTGAGAAAGCAACAGAAGAAGTGGTGGCAGTTAAAGTGATGCTTTCCCTCCATCGCGAAGAATGAATATACCAACTGCATTGGTCTCTCAAAGCATTTCAGCCACGTGAAATCTCCAATCAGGAGAGTGGATCGATATCGCAGGTTCCTTCTCAACATGATCAAAACTGCCAATTAAGGCAAATTCGGCAAAGTGGTGCCCTGTCCCCTTAACGCACGGCGGCGGTACGCCATCCGCAGTTTGCTATTGATCTACTGGGCGAGCTGACAGACTTGGTTGAACTTGCTGCAGCAACTGTAGCCTTGTCACACCAAGCAGCATTTCCCCTGTCCGTTACGCCAACGTCATCAACGCTTGTAGGTTGGCAGCAACTTGCCTCGTCGAATCTAAGCAGCCCCTGGCACAGATCTGCGATAGTTAAACGCCACCGGTCTACTCTACTGGTAAGTAGTCTGGCGACGCATTTGCCCAAGTGCCAACGGATACGCAGCAGCCAGCATTGCCTTTAGCAATGAGTCGTTACTCCAGTAGAGTAGCGTCGTTGCATCTTGCGGCGGTAACCGCTCTACCTTTAGTATAACGGACCCGGCACTAGCCGCTCCAACATTGCCGCAACTTCCCCAGTTTGCTTTTCGCCGCGAACTGCTCAAGTCTCCGGCCCAGTCCAGACCCGCACTCCGACGAGTACCTGCCCTACTGACTGACTGCACCATGCGAATCCTCTCGACCCTGGCGCTCCTAGCGTCCGTGCACGCAGCAGTAGCCGTAGCGCAGCAGCAACAAGCAGCTCAGAGTCAAGGTACACCTCACCCTCAACATCAACAACTCCTATACCCCCTCTCTCCATCGACTCACTCCTGCCTGCCCCCGAACAGAATGCTATGAGATGCCTGTGGTGATCGTCTCGGCGCTGGACCGGAGCTTCCCCGACCCGACGTGCAACCAGCTGCGCTACCCGGCGGACGACTGCCTCAAGGAGCCCGTGCAGACCCGAGTCGAAGTCGTTGACAACGCCGACGGCTCGCCCAACTGCGTCAACGGTGCGCGCACCGCCGTGTTCGAGCACTCGACGTCCAACTACCGCGGCCAGACCAGCCTCTTCTTCGCCAAGCACCAGTTCAACCTCAAGTTCCCCGAGGACACGTCGTTCCTGGGCATGGTGGAGAACAAGGCCTTCGTCATGAACGGGCCCTTCCTCGACTGCACCTTGCTGCGCAACCACTTGGCCCATTGGCTCTACCGTTCTACCGGCCGCTACTCGGTGAAGACCCGCCACGCCGTCGTGTACATGCGTACTACCCCCGAGCAGGAAGAACCAAAGTACTCTGGAATCTACCTACTCCTGGAGAAGCCCACGTACGACAAGAACCACGTCAACTTGGCGTCCATGGATGCGGCGTGTGCCGCGCGAGACCCCAAGGTCATGAACGGCGGGTGGGCGTGGTCGAACGATCCTCCCAGCTACGGCTCGTACTCGCCCAACATGGTCATCGACCAGTACCAGAACGAGTTCGGCATGGGGGAACGCCCCTTGTTGGCGCACCCGAGCGGCTCGCAGCTCTCGCAGCAGATGCGCGACTACTTCGTCAACACCGACACGGGCTTCCTGCCCCAGATGTACCGCGCGCTCTGGAACAACATGACGGCGCCTCTGGAGCTCCAGAAGCACTTGGATCTCGGCTCGTTCGCCGACTACCTGCTGCACACCGAGATGTCGCTCAACGTGGACGCGTACCGCCGCAGCACCTTCTTCTTCAAGGACCGGGACCAGCCCATTAACGCCGGACCCGTGTGGGACCTCAACCTCGCGTACGGCAACGGCGCCCGACGCAACTTTAAGGACTGGATCTACCCGCAGTACACGTACTGGAAGCGCCTCATGTGCCAGTCGCAGCTCGCGTCCCTCGTGATTCAGCGCTGGAAGACGCTGCGCGGCACGAACGCTCAGAAGGCGGACGATCCGGTGTTTGGATCCTGGAGCGACGACGCCATCTCCAAGTTCCTGGACGCGAGCGCGGCGCCTGTGCACCGACAGCTCTCCAAGTGCCAAGGCGGGGACTGGCGCAGTGACGTCGTGCAGTGCGCGGTTGTCGACCTGCAGACCTGCAACGGGACGTACGCGGAGAAGGTGACGGACCTGCGCGACTCGGTCTTGAACCGCGCGCGCTGGATGGACGAGCGCATCGAGCAGCTCTACAAGCCGCTGGACGCCCAGACATGCTCGGGCGTGGGCGAACTCCCCAAGTACAACTGCGGACTGGACGGCAACGACGACGGCTGTTTGTCGAACGCGGAGAAGTACTACAACGCCGTGCAGTTCCCACCGGTGCGCAAGCCGTACACTGGGCCATCATGCGAGGGGATTGTGTCGAGCAGCGTTGCTGGTCCCAAGGGCGAAGAGACCGCAGCGGAGATGACCCCGTACCAGAAGGCATCGGTCGACTACTGCTGGAAGTCGGCGGGCAGCTACGTGTACCCGCAGCAGAAGGGGGTCAAGGACAAGACCCTCACCCCGTTCTGCAGTGGCTACGGATCGTGCGCGCAGGGCCCCGGCGCGACGTGCAACTGCTCGGCTGCCATTGACGTTGAGCACCCGTCCTGCCGCCGCATTGATGCCGAGAACGAGCACTACGCGCGTGAGCAGCAGAAGATCGCGGCGGCTGCGACGGTGGCCAAGACGACGACGACGACTGTGGCTGGTACCCAGACTGCAAGTACCGAGACCAACGAGAAGGACGCGGTGCACAGCTCTCGATCTCCAATGTCGGATGCGATGGCCGTTGTGGCGGCTGCCGCTGCTGGCATTGTGCTGTTGGCTCTGGGCACGTGGCTGGTCAAGGAGCACGGCCGTCGTCGCCGCCGCCACCGTCTGAGCGAGTACACTCCGGTGCGGTACGGCAGCGTGGAGCACGCGCGCATCTTCGCCCCGCTGCCAAACCTCTAGTTGAGTCGGGTAGGACAATTGATATTAAGGGGTTAGTTGACTACGAAAAGAATGCAGTCACGTTCGTACTCCTTCTCTTGAGTAAGTTTCCTTACCGCCAGCGACGCGCGCGGTCGGTCACTTCTTGCGGCATCATCTTCACCCCTTGGAGAAAGAGAATGAACTTGTCTGGGTTGCACTTGGAGAATTCGACTTCACAGTACTCGTTTGTGTAGGACATGGCCACCACGTCCTCTGCAAGGGCAAAGACTAGCGCGCTGTGCTGATGCTTCAGACCCTCCTGCATCTCCATTACGTTCTTCTTCCAGAGCAGGTCTTCCGGACGACGAACATTCGGAATGCGTTGCATTATGACCAGGTGGACGCTGCTTTGGCTTGGAACCCGCGCCAGTATGCTCTCGATTTCGTCGCTCGTCAACTCCAGCTCGTTCCAGTTGCACTCAATTGAGATCGCGCCGCTCGAGGAAATCTCCGTTCGATCAGCTTCGCGCTTGACACGCAGCGTTCCCAAGTTAAGCGCTGTCTGCGATAGGACTTCCGGCCACATCATATTAGGCTGCGCTAAGAACGGTACTGTGACGGAGGCCACAAAGTTCCCAACATCAATAGGGAACTTGATCGGCCGATCCGCCGCAGACTGCATTCCGACCTCGTACATCAACGCTGAAAAGAATTGGGGGAACTTAATCCCAGCAAGCCCACTGCGATGACTTGCTACCACAACTGCACCAGTTACCACCAGCTCCAGGCGCATATTGTGTCCAGGACTCGTTGGGTGGTATCCATGCCGAGGAGATTCCATAGGGAGCATCTCCAATAGCATCAACCGCCAGGCAGAATGGGATCTCCATCAGCTCTGCGTTCCTCAATGCACTAAATCTCTTGCCGCCCGTTAGGCACAGATGCAATAGAGCGTCTTCTTCGGGTGTAGGAAGCTCATTGTTCGGAAACCACGGACCACCGCAGTCATACTTGGTCAGGGACGGGTTATACTTGTGACGAAGCCAGACCTGACGTGGTTTGGGCTCGTGAAGGCGACCGAAATGATCGGTAATGAGGTGTTGCGTGGCCTCTTCCTTCACCATTTGACGACTAGGATCCTTAACCTCGTAACTTGCACGAAGAAACGAAAATACTCAGACGAAAACTTTTCCATGCTTGCAAAATCCTCCGCCATCTTTTCAATCATCGTGTCCAGATACTCCACCAACTTGTTGTCATCGTTCAATGGGTTGGTCTTCGCGTATTCTACTGCTGCATTCGCGAACATTGGACGACTGTGATCGATAATTGCTTGTAAAACTTTCGACACAGGACTAAACGAAATATTCTGGTAGGAGGAATCACGAAACAGCTCGGCAACACGGGCTCCCGCTCCTTCACGCAACGTCTATCCGCTCTCACATTTTTTCTGCCAACACTGTTTGCAGCACTCACAACGACACTCAAACCGAAAGAACGGAACAGATTTATCATCAAGGGGAGACCCCGCTCGCTATGATCAAGCCTCGTTTCGTCGGGAAGCGGGAAGTCTTCCAGGAAAAATACACACCTTCGGCCAGGGTGTTCACGTAGTTTCAGCGCGCCCCAAACTTTTTCTCACGTCTGCGGCTCAGCGAACGTCCGATTTCCGGATAGTAGTGTCACGTGGTAGTTGTTGTAGTAGAGGGAAAATTGTCAACTGAGTGTATTTTGCCGTTGGTTAGACTTCTCGTGCTTGGTCTCCTAGTACGTCCTCGGGGTCTCCTTGCTTCCTAACCACTTCAGCTTCAACGTCTACCAACTGCAATCTACAGCTGCACATGTACTTGGCTTGGTTCAACATGTACTCGGCTTGGTTCAACCGAGGTTATACAAAATGCAAGTCGAGCTCCACATCCGTGCTGGCGCACGGCCGTCCGTAGAGCTTACATGAGGCGCGCGTATTCATCCATCATGTGCAGCAGCCTCGCAGTCTCCTCCACGCTGCTGCTTGCACGGGCGCACGCGGCGCACGCTGACGGTCTCCATGTTGCGACCGTTGTCAAGTATCAGCGTACCATGTTCTTGGAGGGCCGCGACTTGGTAGGGCCCGTCGAACAGCGGCATCATCTTGCTCTGCACTCCGGCATCGCGTCGGAGCAGTACCATGTCTCCTGGACGATAGGCCCACTGGACTCGCCCACGGTTCTCTCGCTCATTGTGCAGGCGGACTTGCTGCACCTTGCGGAGATGTTCAGCCTCCCAGTCCGTCTTGTGCGCCAGGTCGACGAACATGTCGCGGCCAAACGCGAGTTGAGCTGGCGACGCCTTCAGCATCGAGTGATTTGAGGCTCGTGCTGCGAAGGTAGTGTTATGGAGGAAGCGATCCCATTCCTCGCTCGTCGTGATCTCCTGCGTCCGCATCTTCTCGCCAATGACGCGATGCACCTCTCGATGACCGCGTTTGCGTGCGGGTTGCGTGTAGTCGTCGGCACGGACTCGATCCCATAGCTCTCCAGTAGTTCAGCAAACTCACGCTTGAGTTCACTTCCGCCGTCGTGGATGCATCGAACCGGCCTTGGGTAGCGGCACAGCCAGTGGCGGTCGACGAGGTAGGCAGCCTCGGCGCTGTCGGGGTTGATCACCGGCAGCAGTTCCATCAGCTTGGTCCCCGTGTCAATGATTGAAAGTGCCCTGAACTTCTGCGATCCGTACGGACCGATCGAATCAACCGCAATCTCGAACCACGGTCAGACTTCCACGGTCTTGGGCGGCAGTTTGCCGTAGCGCATGGTTGGTTGCTTCGCCTTCAAGCACTCAATGCATCCATCGACCAGCTTCTTCACGTCCTTCTCCATTCCATCCCAGTGAAAGACTTGCGCGATCGTTTTCTTCATTGTCGCGGCTCCAGGATGAATGACCATTCGTGGTACGTGGCGAGCAACGGCTCACGGATGCTCTTTGGCACGAGCACCTTCTTCGTCTGTGGGTGCACCAGTACTTGCACTCCACCGATTTCTTGTTTTTCCGCTGGGCCAACAATGCCATCGACCTTTTGTGCCTTTACCAATACACGCAGGTCCATCGTAAACAGATCCGACCCAGCCGCTGCCATCATGTCGGCTGATGTCCTGATGTTGGTCGCAGTCTCCTCCAGTTCGAACCCATTTTGCGCGTACACCGGAAGGCGCGAAAGCGCATCAGCAACGACGTTCTGCTCACCCGGTACGTAGTGGAAAATTAGACCGAACTCCTCGATCTCTAGTCTCCATCGCATCATGTGTACGTCGTGAAACGTCGAGTACGTGAGGTTCAAGTGGTCTGTGTGCAGATGGAGCTCTTGGCCAAGCAGCAGAGTCCGAAACTCTCGCAGGAGCAGTACGATGCTGAGTAGCTCCAGTCGGTTCGCCGGGTAAGCCGTCTGCGCTTGGTTGCACTTCTTGGACCAGTATGCTTATGGTCTGTTCTTCTGCGTGATCATGGCACCGAGCAACAGCTTAGAAGCGTCCGTGAAAACATGGTAGGGCCCACCAGTCTCGGGGAACACCAGCATTACTGCCTCACGCAGACACTGCATCACTCGCTCGAAAGCAGCATCATGTTGCTGGGTCCAGCGAAATGGTTGGGTTGGTGACGTAAGCTGGGTCAGCGGTGCCAGCATCTCGGCACGTCGTGGCATCATGTCGCGGTAGAAGTTCACCATGCCAACGAAACGGCGCAGCTCTCGGCGCGTCTTCGGCGGAACGATGGCCGAGATCGCCTCCACCTTCTTCGGCATCGCTGCAATGTCCTCAGTAGTAAGCTGGTAGCCGAGGTACTCAATCGTTGCAGCGCACACCTTGCGCTTCTTGGGGTGCAGCGTCAGTCCCGCGTTCTGCAGGCGAGTGAAGACCTCACGTAGGTGCAGAAGGTGTTCTTCGAAGGTGCTTGAAAACACCAGTATATCATCCAATACACGCGGACGTAGTCTAGATCGCCCAGTAGGTCATCCATGGCCGCTTTGAACTCATCGGGAGCCGTCGATACTCCCATCGGCAGTCGGAAGAATACAAACTTGCCGAGCGGCTTCGTGATGGTCGTCGCTCTGCGGTTAAGCTCAGCCAGCAAGCAGGCATAGGAACTCATCGGCACATCAAAGACCGACTTGAACCTGAGCTTCGTAAGCGACCGCATCATCTCCTTGGGATCCTTGGTGGGGTAGTAGTTGCGCCGCAGCATCTTGTTCAGCTTGCGGAAGTCGCACACCAATCGCACGGAGCCGTCCTTCTTTGGGATAACGAAGGCCGGCGAGGCCCATTCCAAAGAAGAGTCCCGCTTCAGCACACCAATGTCAATGAGTCGCTGAATTTCCTTGCGGAACGCATCGTAGTACGCTCGTGGCACCGGGTACGGTCGGCAAGTCACGGGCTCTGCGTCTGGACGGAGTGTCAATACGTAGGGCCTACGCTTCATCGTCCCGAGCGCGCCTGAAAACACCGCCTCGAACTCGCGAATCAATTGCATGATCGACTCAAATTCGTCCAGCGTCAATTCATCGCGCTCGACCATATCCTCTAGTGGTGTTGGTGCGTGGTCCTCCACCTGGATCTCTGCACGGCACTCAGTGTCTGTCTGCAGGACCGCGGCGTGAGTGGACGCACGTGCAGAGCGCTTCCCAGTCTGCATCGAAACGGTGATGCCGTCCCTCTCGATAGTGCCAGTCTCAAAGTTGAGGATCAGCTTCTGGTCTCGCATGAAGTCACGGCCCAGAATGATCGGGTACAGCAGCGTCTTCGCCACACGGAAGTCCTGCATGCACACTCGCATCTGCGAGAAGTCCAACAATCTTAACGCGGTGCGTCGTCATCCCAGTCGAGCCATCTGCCTACCGGTACAACGCTGACTCCGCCCACAGCGCGACATCTGAGTCCAACTTGTCCACGGTCTGCCGGTCCATGGCGGACGTGGTGCATCCAGTGTCCAGAAGCCCCCGCACTTGGGTATATCCGATCTTCACCGTGACCTCCACGGGTCAGTCGGTGGTTGCTCTCTGGCATGGACATCCGACTCGGTCATCACAGCGAGTGAGTCACTCGGCGCAGCGCTGTAGAATTTCATGGCTGCAAACTCTTCATCTTGGCGCTTCTTAATGGACAGCATCATGGCTGCCATCTCCGACAGATTTTCTTCCATGGCTGCCATCGTGTTCTCGTTGCAACTGTGTCGGTAGCTCTGCCCTTGGCCGTTGTTGCCGTTGAAATTGTTGCCCTGCCAGGACGAGGTCGGTAGACAGGAGATTTCGGGTCTCTGAAGTAGTGGTTGTTCGAGTGGTTGTCCTTCTTGCAGAAACTGCACCATCGACTCTGACGCTGACGGCCATTTCCGTGATTCGACCCCTTGTTGCTGTTCCTGGTGGGTGCCGCTGCGTTTTCCTTTTTCTTGACTCGGCTGTTCCGCAGCAGCGCCACGTCCCGCTCGTTCCTCTCGATGAGCTCAAATTGAGCCTCCATCACCGATTATTCCCATCGGCGAGAAATGCGGTTCACGTCGACCTGCCAGTCGACAGGCATTCCGGTCTGGTACATACGGACCACATCAGTCTCGGGCACTTGCGCGTCCTCGCCGTACTCCAGCAGCGGGATCATGCACAAAAGCGTCCTGAAGGCGGCGCTGTACTGACGCACCGTCACTCCTTTCTTCTTACGTAGCTGTGCCAGCTCGTCCATCAGCGCTCCGCGTGTTCCCGGCGGGCAGTGGCGCATTGTGAGCTGGCGAATGCCCGCAACTACCTTCTTCACGAACGACGTCGTTGAACTGTCGAAGGTCCTCTTCAAACAGCAGCAACTGCATGTCGTCGGCCAGTGCAAACTGGTCTTCTTGCGATAGAGTGTACCGCATGAACGTCGAGTGCTCCTGCACGTGGAGCACCAGTTCAGCCAGTCCTTCCAGTCTCCGTGACGGAACACCGGCATCTTCTTCTTCACTACCGTCCCGTCACTCTTCGTCTTGGTGAACGCGATAGTGTCTTCCATCTTGAGCTGACTTCGTCGATTCTCCGTTGTTTTCTTCGTCGTAGCCACTCTACGTTATTGCTCGAGCTATATGTCACGTGGTAGTTGTTGTAGTAGAGGGAAAATTGTCAACTGAGTGTATTTTGCCGTTGGTTAGACTTCTCGTGCTTGGTCTCCTAGTACGTCCTTGGGGTCTCCTTGCTTCCTAACCACTTCAGCTTCAACGTCTACCAACTGCAATCTACAGCTGCACATGTACTTGGCTTGGTTCAACATGTACTCGGCTTGGTTCAACCGAGGTTATACAAAATGCAAGTCGAGCTCCACATCCGTGCTGGCGCACGGCCGTCCGTAGAGCTTACATGAGGCGCGCGTATTCATCCATCATGTGCGGCAGCCTCACAAGTAGCGCCCAAATGAAGCTACAAGTGTACGATTCCAGCACCGCGGAGACGTTAGCGATCCAGAATCACTCATGGCTTGCACATCCCTCGCGATACAACGCTAAATGAACCGGATCGACGAGAATACGCTAGCTGTACGTCTTCACGGGTTCTCCACACGCGATATAAAATACCTCGAGTTCGTGACGGGCCATCAAATTGAGCTAGATTTTTTTTATCATATACGGAACTGATCAGTGATTGGAACAGGTGTCTTATCTTGTTTTTTGTATGGACAAAACATATGTTACGGCAGTGAGCGGTTGTGAGGAGCGTAGCCATAGCAAACCCGGGAGAGTCTAAGGGGCTGGCCAGGCTGGCTGGTGCTGGTTCCCGGTTCTTGGCGAGTTTTGTTCATTTTGGACAAAAAGCAGACAGAGGTAGTTCGCCTACCCCTTGGCTCACCGGACCGAGAACCAGCACCAGCCAGCCTGACCAGCGGCCATTTCCAAGCAAGGTCATTTTCATAGACAATGCATTTGATCATGATCTGTTGAGGAATGGGCGAGGGCGAGCGGATGCGAGCGCGAGTCTCACTCAGTGCATTCACTCGTTCCAACGCCCGCCGATTAGGCGGGGCTGCGAGCGCTGCAACCCGATATTTTTTTTTCTAGACACCGCGCCTGGCCGAGTCGAGGACTTCGGCTAAGGGGGGGCCTGGCCGAGTCGAGGACTTCGACTAAGGGGGTGGGGCAGACCGCGTATCGGCGCCCCCCGAGCGAAGCGAGAGAGCCCCCCCCCGTGTCGAAGTCCGCAGACGAGAGCCAACGCGCGAGTGTCCGCCCGCCTTCAACATGAAAATATGCTCATATTTTGAAAATGGCCCTCTTTTGCCCGCGAAGCAGGGCCGCGCGGTATTTGCGGAGGCGGGCCCAGCGACGAGCATTCCAGCGAACGGACCCGTTGCCGCAACTCGGAGTTAGTTTTCCTTATGCGGGGGTCTGGGGGTGCAACCCCCTGAACACCATTTAGGAGATCTGTTCAAATCTCTGATCAGTTCCGTATAGTATGATCCAATCGGAAGGTAACCCAAATTGAAGGCCATTTGGTTCTTCCCTGTGCCCGAAGAGGTCTCTATGAGAACGAAAGGTGTTGAGAATGGGTTCTCCTTAATGTCGCCGCGACTTATCTCCTCGATGTGCTGCACAATTTGATCCACTTGCTTGTCAGTTTTAACCCTTTCAGCAACGTCTCGATAGTGCTGGGTGTAGTGCCAGTGCTCCTCGTCTTCAGCCACGAAGAAAGCAGGCGCGAAAAATGAAAAATGGATCGTGCGCAATCCGTGAAATAATTTAACTTATGTTGTAAAAGTACGCATATGCCAAATTCCGCACGAAAATCTATACCGTATCATTTGTTCGCAAGGTTGTACTTCTCTGGCCCACTTAAGAAACAACATTCGGCATTAA
>JAIKVJ010001534.1:0-11764 GCA_024679225.1 Phytophthora pisi
ACTATTTATTAGTACCCTCCCATTTTCAAAACAAATATGCAAAATTATGGATATTACACAGTATAAACATAATTTCGACAATAAATTCATAAAGATATACTTGATCTTTGTATGGAAGTAACATTGTACCCTGGGATACACATTGGGTTACGTTTTAGAGGGTACTATACGGGTAAGGGGTATTATTCGGGAATTTACGTTAGTTGCCAAGATTTATTCCTGCTCTTTCTTCGCACGTCTGAGTTTAGTTTTGGAATGTAAAGCCAATAAAGTGTTCTAACGTGACGAGACGTTGAAACATACTCGTAATAAACATACTACTATGTAAGGTGGGAAGGTAATAGCTAGGTTGTAAAATAATTAGAGGGTTCCCCTCACAAGGAGGGATCCAGAAATTTGGTTGAAGCCGCATTTAGTAAGTCAATTCCACGGCAATCTTTAGTAAAAGGCGAAAGATTGATGCGAATGAAATTAACTTTGCGGAATGGTTTGACGATGTGAAAATGACTTTTGCCTATTTATTGTCGGTACCCTCGCGAGCATCTGCAAAATAATGGAATTGAAAAGTCGCATTTTTGTAAGCTAGCAGCATCGACGACACTGCTTCGTGTGCTAGATGCGTTGGGAAGTGTAGGAAAGCGTTGTCGTGCAATGGCATCCTTCACCTGGACGACCTCGAAGGAACCAGCTCATTTTCGCGTCAAAGCTCATGTCGGGGCTGATCGAGAAGAATAGCACCTTCGACTTCGTCGACTAAATGGACCACTTACGGTTCAAACGGAGGTCATCCAGTTCGACGAGCGGGACACGCGCAAACCGATGCACATCGAGTAAACGATAGAAGGAAGATACGGTCCCACAGAATCGGTTGCCTAGTGTCGGGAAGCCTGTTTAACATAATCGGCATTTCAAGTCCAGCAAATTCTGTTTGTCTGGCTTAGAAGTACTCCTCAAAGAAGGTTTCGAGCTTCTTTGAAAACGGTAGATAAGGGTTGGCATTGCGGTAAACTGCGATAGCCGACAGCGCCTCGACGAACTCGGAGAAGACAAACTCGCTGTCTGCATCGTACCCATTGATGCTCGAGGCGGTGTTGACATCCCCGTCTTGCTGCACGAACGCAACAAGCTGCTTGATTTTGCCGTGCGGGAAGAGCGCGTCAATGAGCCGTCGATCCTTCAGCAAACTCTCAAAGTCGCTCAGATCCAGCAGCTTCCCACGAGACTGAGGGTTCTTGTTCCTCTGCGAGTACGTGTTGAAAATCCGCTTGAGCTTTCTCTCTTGGGCCTTGCAGACATGCTGCACGTCCGGGTGGATCATTTGCTTCTTGAAGGTCAGTCCTTGCTCCTGGAACTTCTTCGTCAATGGCACGACCTTGTCGACTACAAGATCAACGACACACGTGAGGAGGGATCCCGCCCCGCTCACAGTCTCGGCCGCAACCTCGTCGCCCATATTCATCATCGTAGCGATCTGGCCCATGAATTCACGGCGTTTTTGGTAGTTGTGGTGTGCCACCCGGGTAAGCGCTTCGAAGAACTCGTTGGGGGTTGCGCCTCGATCCTCCGGATCGTCATCGCCGTCAGCACCAGGAGGCGGCCCGGGGGTAATGAAACTTTCCCCTGGGTTGGAATTATCCAGCGGGACCCCTCCATTTGACTGGCGAGACTGCTGGTAGATCATCTGCAAGTGAGACCGCAATATGTTCTTCTTGTTGGTGACGCCGGCCTTGGTCATCACCTTCAAAAACTCCTGCTCTAGAATGCCCTTCCCACCAGCGGCACTGCCGTAGATGCGGAAGATTTTGATCAAGTCCAGCACGTTATCCTTGTACACCTGCTCAATTTTACGGAACTCGTCCTCGCTCTCGCAGAGTGACAACAGCTTCGACGCTGGTAGCGAGACCCACGATGCCAACGTTTCTTTCTCCAAGGCCACCGAAATGTTAGAGTCTTTGCCCAGTACCCTCCTGGAGAAGTCATTGAAAGCCTCTCGAGTCACTGCACGTTCGTGCCAGCTCGCGATATGCCGGACAGACTTGCAGATGTCGATAAACCGAAGGAACTGCAGGTTGATGCGCTTCAGTTTTGTCAAGAAAATGTAGAACTGCTGCTGCGCGAACGGGTCGCACTCGTTTTCTAGCAGAGAAGTCTTGACTTTCTGCCACTGTGGGGTCAGGAACGAGTAGCTGAGGTGATACCTAGGAGAGAGCTCCATCCCGGGCGCGACGTAGTTCGGGTGGAAGAGATACAGGTACACTGCGTAGGCATACAGTGAATCAAAATCGTTCAACACGAAGCTGTCGCGAGTAACGATGTCGGGCGGGAGGTTCAGTATCCTCGGCACAATCTTGAAGTAGGACCTCAGCTGAACTTGTGCAGAAGGTGAGAGCGTTGTTGCTGTGGTCGAGCTTTCGGCTGCTAAAGATGCAGCCGTGTTAGATAATTCCGTGCTTCGGATCCGGTCGTACTCAACCTGAGCTTCCGCCGACGTGTGTATCAGTAGCTTGAGCATGACGCCAGGACTGGCGATGACGGTTCTTAAATCTTGCAAGAACTTGATAGGCTTGAGCTCCTTCTTCTTCTCCTTTAATCGGAGCTTCGTGGCTTTGGCACTCGATGGTTTTTCCGGTGCGGTGGTTGCTCTGTCCCCAGTCGCTCCTTTGTTCGTGTCCGCGATGGCTTTAGCGTCATTCGTATCGCTCACAGGCCCCATTTCAGCCCCTCGTCGGCGCTGGAAATTCAGCCATTGAATCAGACTATCTGACGGTGGAGACCTATCGATTTTCTCGATCGTGTTATCCAAGAGTTTCCTCATTGTTTCGTCGTCCTTCTCGTCGTCAAGACCGAATCCGTCGATTTGAGGCATTGCATGTCCGCTGCTCAACGCATCAAGCAGCTCATGACCATGAGCACCTTCGAAGAACGCGCCCGCTGTGATGGGGTACATTTGAATAAGCTGCAGCGTTTCTGAAGAGGACAAGAGGGGAGTGAGTAAGTTACAGTGCAAAAGAGCTAAACTTTTAAGTGAAAGATCAGCCTACTTTGAACGCTGTGATCGGCTTTTCGAAGAGAAACGTGGAGCAGCTCCAGAATGGAGTCGCCAGCAGTGTATACCATCTTCAGCATTTCCTGCTGGATTTCTTTGAGTCGATCGATTTCCTAAAAACACACGTGAAGAGTTATTAGAGCAGCCCAACCATGTAAGAGAGTACTTCTAAACCAAACCTTCTGGGCTTCGTGCGGTGTATCTTGTCTGATAAAAGCACGCACACACAAGATTATCAGGCTTCTACTCAGCTCACAGATGTATCTCGCATGGAGGTTTGAACTTACAGCTCTTCTTCATAGTGACGACGCAGTTCCTGAAGCTTCTCTTTATTTCGAATTTGAAGGAACGACCGCCAACTCCCCCAAATTCGCCGCAACCTTGTCATCTCAGTCCTGCGCGAGCAATCTGGGTTCAGTCATTTATGTATGGTCAACTTGTAGCAAGCAATAAGTGAGCGTACCTCTTGCAGGCCAGTTGAAAACGCTGCACTCTCTCGTCTGTCACTCGCGCTACGTATCCTCTCCACACTGAGAACACGTCCTGCTTCAATTTGTGGTTTGCTTGTGATTCCTTGATGAATAACAGACGCTGGATGTTGGCGTCCTGCCGATGAGCATTCGCGTTGGCCTTCTTCCACGCCACGAAGATCATTCGCATGATCTGAAACCGGAGCATCAGCACCGTGCGGTTCATCATCATGATCGCAGCTTTGGCGCGAACGAGGCCAGCTTGCTTGAAGGTCGCCTCCACCCGCATCGCGACTCGATCGAACTTGGCATAGTCGAGAATTCGCTTGGCTAGCTATTCAACCAGAGCCAATTAGTACGCTACGCAACCACAACTCCTCTGCTTCTGCTACAAAATGTACCAACCTTGTCTGCCTTGATCCGTGGATCAATGCTCAAGATCATGTCAATCAGGTATTTCAGCCGGGGTGCGTCGCTCATCCGCGCAGAGCCACAGAACGAGCAGCGGAGCACCCACATGAGGTTCGTAGAGTTGCAGAATCCGCACGTGACAGGCTGGCTGCACGTTACTATGGGGTTGTGCGCTTCGCTCGGGGGCGTCTGCGTAGTCGAGAAGACCACGTGCGGTGTAATTCCGCGGTGATCGACGTTCCCTTTCGTCACCATACCTCCGTCCCGATACTCTGTTGGCCCCACGAGCGAGCTGAAGAATTGGGCTCGATGTCTAACGTCGGCTGCGCCTTGTGCAAGTCCGTCGTCACTGCTGTCACTGTCGCTATCTTCGTGGTTATCGTGGATACTGCTGACAACAGCGTGGGTTTTCTTACGTAGATGCGTCGTTGCCGCCTTCCGGTTCAAGTCGCTCTTACCAGGCACATTTGAAGAGGAGCCATTGGACGCTTGAAGCGCGTGCAGTCGCTTACTGGACGCGCTCCCCTCTATAACGACGTACTTTTGAGGGACGACCCCGAGCTTGTGCGCCGTTGGATGAGCTCCTGGGCTTATAGCTACAGACATTCGCCGGCGTGCATGGCTCGCTGGCGCCACGTCTTGGTTCTGAATGTCCGGTTCGCCTGCCCGCGCTCCTAGCGGCTCCAGCGAGTTGTTCCTTCGCGACGGCGGCGGCTTGGTCGACGAAGGGTCCAAGCTCCGCAGAGGTATCGACTCCTTGGTCTTCTGCATTACAATACAAGAAATGGCGCAATGCGTGACCGGTCGGGTAACGTCCGGTCCGGAATGAAGGTCGTAGAAGTTGCCGTACCGTCACTCTTGCTGTCAAAAATCAAAAACGTGTCTATTCTGGTGCTCGAAGAGCTCACTCACTCCGAGAAAGGCCTTCCTTCGACCAGGTAGCTAGCTCATCGACCCGCAAGGAAGGAAGCAGAAAGACTCGCGGGTAGAGAGAGAGGTACTTGGTATTGTCCTGCGGGGGTCTTGCCTGGCCTCCAAGAGCCTCAGAATCCGGCGATGTCGTCCCCAGACCAGCCTCGAGCGACTCGTGCTGGCGCAGGTCTCCGCGTTAGTGTCGCTCGTGACGATGAGCACTCGCACTCGGACGCTGGGTCTGCATCGAGCCTTTCCTTCGCGACCGAGCTGCTCTTCAACCTGGACGACGTTCGCGCCGACTGCGCGTCTGGTCTGACGGCGCATGGCAACTTGGTGACGATGTTGAGGAACCGCATCAGCCTGGAGAGGACGTACGCCCACGAGCTGAGCAAGATGGCGCGGTACTCGCGTCTGGACGAGCTGGAGCACGGCACGATGAAGAACGCTCTGTCCAGCTTGAGGGCGCAGTACCTCAACACGAGCGTGCAGCACCAGCAGTTCGCCAAGAACCTCGAGGAAGACGTGCTGAGGCCGATCGAGATCTTGTACGAGTTCAACAGCGAGCGAGAGCAGAGTCTGACGCGCCGAATCAACAACGTCAAGAAGGACGTCAAGGTGCTGCAGGCTAGACTGAAGCTTTTATCGTGTTGAACGGATCGAGTCGAATTACTCACTCTTTTGTTGTAGGCCCAAGAAGATGCGTACAGGAAGGACTACAGCGCCTTTGACAAGAACTTCCGCGATGCTTCTGCTTCATTCTCCGCTGCGATGGACTCGGGGTTCTCCAGTACGTTGCTTGAAGACCAGTACCACCAGCGTCTTGCGCAGATGGACGTTGGCGGCAGTCCAGCGGAGGCGAAGAAGGCAGGGTCGACCGCTCTAACGATCCGCCACGACAAATCGACTGGCGCTGGTGCGCTGAAATCGATCAACAACAATAAGCTCGTGAACTGGCTGCGGTCGTCCGAGAGCCACCGGAAGGAGGACCTGGCTGGCAACACCGTGAAGCTGATGGAGGTACGGTTGGCAATGCGTGTTGCAGTTGTGAGTACAGGAAGTAACTTGTCTGTGTCTTGTCTTGGTGGGGTCTCAGGCTGCTGAGATGTCGAGGAGGAAGTGCCTGGAATCGTGGCAAGGCGTCGAAGTGAACCGAATCAGGATGTATCGCGCTGTTCAAGCGGTGCTTGCGGATTACCAGGTGAGATCTGAATGTTGCTACTTTGTGAGTAACTCATGAGATTTGTGAGTACTGTATCCCCTAACTTTCAACGTTATACTTGCCGTAGCAAATTGCAGAGGACCGCATCACCACCATCGCCACGAACCTCCGCAAGCACGTCGTGTTTGCCTCGTCGACCCTGGCAAACGAGCAGTACGACTGGCAGGTCATCGCGCCAAAGTTCGAGAACGTCGACGTCAAGAGCGACATCCACGACTTCATCCGCTCCACGCGTGGGAACCGAGGTCGGTTCCACTTGGCGGACTTGACTGTGAACGATTTGTGTGACGACACGACCCAGTCGTTGGTGACGTCGCCATCCTCGAAGCCGTGTCGGCCGCTGCGGAAGACTCGCCTCGAGATCCGCGATATCTCGTCCAAAAAGGTCCCGTTCGACTACGATGGCAACCAGGAGCCTCTGTGTGAAGCCTTAGGCACTCAGCCCAGACGATCCGGTGGAAATCATGGTCACGAAGACCGAGGAGCGCGAGATCAAGAGCAACATCCTTCCTCTCGTGATGAATACGCTCGGTTGCGTATCGATTGCAGCGCTTCGTCCACGGAAAATGACTTCGCTGACACTGACGGTGACACCGCCTCCGTTCTACAAGCCACTGGCGATGGAATTGATGGCCATACTGAAGTGGAAGCGGGGGACAAGGGCTTGGCTGCTCAACAGACCGAGCCAGAGCACGACAGCGACGGCCTCTCGCCAAGCATCAGTCCGTCTGCTAGCAGCAACTCGCTCACGACCCATTTTTTGAACCACGATCGCGAAGCGGATAGCTCTGTGGAGCAACACAACTCTACCACGGTTATCGCCGAAAACTGACGTGCTATCTTGCGCTAACGCCACGACAAGTCCAACAAGACACCTCAGTAGGATAAGACATGAATCAAAAGTCTCTCACATCGTTATTTCCTGACACATCGGCCTTGCTCACGCGTAATTTTAGCCGAGCCATGAAGTTCATCGCGTTCTTACCGTCTTGCACCTCTTTTAGGTTACCACTCGCCATTTTTCCTTGTTGGTGCAATGGAAGACTACATCCGCGGCGTCCTTTGCGGCTACTTGCAGGTGCAGATTGGCACACGCGATGACGCCAAGCGGAGACGTACGTTTGTGGTGCTCTCGGATTCGCGCATGGACTATTACCTGTCCGACCCGCGTCCGACATTCACGGCCAAGATTGACGCGACGTACTTCCTCTCGACCACAACTCGTCTTCATTACTACTTGGAGCTGAATCCTCGAGCCCCGCCATACTCGATCTGCCTGACCACAGACAGAGGCACCGAAGTCTACGTCGCCGACACGCAAGAAGAGGCCGACCTGTGGTATCGTCACATCTCCGAACGACTCGAAGCGCTTTCGACGATGCTCAAGGGCCCCTTGATGCTACGCAAAGAGCTCCCTGCGAACCAGCAAGTCAAACGCTTCGTATTACGCACCAAGTACCGCTGGAAGGCTCGGTACGTGGAGCTTGGACGCTCGACACTTCGATTCTGCAAACCCTCGGACCACAAGACGAAAACTATGAAGCAGTTCGCACTCACCGGTATCAGCTTTGCCGGACAAGAGATCACGACGTACTTGCGGCAGCTCTCGGTCTTTGCGTCGTACTCCATCCCGGTCGATCCGTCACCACAGACGCTGAGAAGTATCAAGAACATCGAGAAAATGCGCCGTGAAAACGAGGACAGAAATGGAGTCGATACTGGAGACACGAGCTTGAAAAACAACGAAGTGCGGCCGAAGGGCTCGAACGTAGCAGCATTTTACCCCTTCATCGTGACAACCGGCCAGGCTTACATCATCCTGGCAGCCCCAACAGAACAGATACGGATGCATTGGATCCTCGCTATCCGATTGCGAATTATCGCGTTGAAGTATCGCCACAACGGTGGACCACGAAAACAACCGGGACTAGCAGGCAGCCAGGAAGCCAACCCGCATCAAGTGCAAGGCTTCATTGAAGCCCAGCCCAAACCTGGAGGGCCGTGGAAGCAGCACTACGTCGAGCTCGACAACGGGATGCTGCGAGTGAAGAAGAGCGAGCGGAAGCTGGGATCGATCTTCGAAGTACAATTGCTGCCAACTTGTCGAGTCACTCCACTACTGGACAAGGCCAACGCCTTCACCGTTCGCAGCCTCGGTTGTGAAGTATCTTTCGCCCCAGGGAGTGCCGCAGAGGCACGTCGCTGGATGGACGTGATTCGCGGAGCTGCTGCTGCGGTGGAGCGAGCACGCTACCAACGTATCTTCCATGGTGATATCCAGAGATTACTGCGCAACAGTGTGATCTACACGCTCGATGTGGCCTCGGAGACTAGTGCTGGTATTGTCCTGGAGAAGCACAAGAAGAGGATCTTCGCATTGAGCCACGAGCCAGTTGTACCGAAATCTCCGAGACGAGTTACAATGGCAGCGCTCGTACGTCGAGTGAGTATGCTGACGGCTGCCACGTCCAGCGGCTCAGCCAGA
Source organism: Phytophthora pisi (assembly GCA_024679225.1). Classification (NCBI taxonomy): domain Eukaryota; phylum Oomycota; class Peronosporomycetes; order Peronosporales; family Peronosporaceae; genus Phytophthora; species Phytophthora pisi. The sequence goes on from JAIKVJ010001534.1 coordinate 8,547, forward strand.
ACCTTGTCGCCATCGTCGGGGTCGTCGTCCCCTGTCGAGTCGCCAACTCCGGCAGCAGAGATTAACCATTCGTCTGCCATTATCCCACAGGGAAGCGTGTTGGTCGGCATCTCGCAGTTCGGCATGATGCACGACTCGGTCGACACCATTTGGCACACGCTGCGACAGAAGAAGGGGTGCTACAAGCAGGCCAAGCGGCTGATCTTCCGTGCTCCAGCCGTCAAGGAAGGCAGTCTCAAGGTGAAATTCCGCGCTGCTGATGAGTGGGTCCTCCACCGATGCCGCATGGCAAACGGCATGTTCCGCGTTGAGGATGCACAAAACCACAAGGGTGATACACTGGTAGAAGTTGCGTTGCGAGATTGTGAGGTCGAGCTGTTCAGCGACGATGACTGCTTCAACGGTATCAAGCTCACGGTGGCGACGAGCAACGCACTGGTGCGCTCGGTCGTGTTCATGAACGTGGCTCTTGACGACGATGCATTCATGTGGTTCGCCATGCTCCACATGGAGATCTCGGTGGCCCAAGACAGCGCCCTCTTCCCGCTAAATCCTGGGCCGATGTTGAGCACTCTAGTTGGCGTACCTCCGTCGGGAACACCAACGGCAAGAGAGGATAAGCTTGCTGCTGACCAAGCCAAAAGCTATCGCGACTGCACCATTGTGGGCACTCGCGTCGAAGAGATCAAAAAGTATTCACGAGAGCAGGAGCGGATCTTGCGTGGTCTCGATGCTGAAGTTCGCAAGAAAATGGAGGTGGAGTTGGCGCTAGAAGGTCTTCGAAGAGTTGAGTTCAATCCAGTGGCCAATGCTGAGAACACAGCTAGCCTCAGCTCAGCTGACGTCACGCGCTTTTTCCAGCACTTGGACGCTGTCGGTTCAGGTAAAGTATCATCGGCAGGGCTTGTCTTCACCATGAAATTGATCACGAAGCACATTCGCGCGCGAAAGAAACACCACGGACACGAAGCTGCTCCTGAATCGACCGAGTCGGGACCTCTCGACGGCTTTTTCACTGCGTTGGAGACATTCACCTCGGAGGGCCGAAGCATTGTCTGTCTCACTCCAGCTGAGTTTGCCACGGTAATGTCCAAAGTGACCCACCCTGCCGTAGTCGAACTCGTGCGAAAGGAGTCCCGCAACAATATCCAATGTATCTAGAACGTATACACTTCCTGACAACAATAGAGATAGGATTGCCAGGGTGATCCGCATGAATTTTATTCCAGCAGCATCTTCAATTCAACTTGTATTCCACGAAACTCTGCATCTCCTTGAGCTCGTCGAACCAGTTGCTCCAGGCATCTAAATCTTCCGATAGATCGGGTTCCTATAGTAGTACACGAACCAGTCAGCTCACAATATAATAAATTATATACTACACCATTTCATGTTACCTCTAAAACGAAGACCGCTCTGGGCTGGGCTTCATCTCCTTGTTGGAGTTCCTTGAAGCCCAGCGCAAGTAGACACTGGTGCCCACCGGCGTATTGACCCAAGTCCGCGTGGAAGTGGGCATTTTCCTTCGGAATGTGTCGGAACGCAGTATTTTCCGGTGACGAGCAGATGTTGCTGACAACAGCCAACAGCTTCTGCAGAGATTGACGATACAGCGCCTGGCCCCCAATTTCACGACGTAAGCACACTCACTCACCCCCCTAACAACAAACACGAATACGACGCACCTCGCTACCTGTGCTATCCTTCAGCATTGCAATAGCTCTCTCGAGCCCCTCCTTGCCGTGCGGAATCGACGCATTCAACTTCTCACGCTCCTCCTCCTCGAGCTGCCACAGTAGTTCCTCCTCAGCACGTTCCTTCTCTCGCTGCTCTCGTTTCTTCTGCGCGGCAGCGGCCAGCGCTTCAATCCTCTGCAGTTCTTCGCGTTGCTGCTCTGCTTCTCGCTCACGAGCTTCTTGCAGCAGCCGCTCCTGCTCTTGTTCACGAGCCAACTCTGCTGCACGTTGAGCCTCCTTCTCTTTCTTCTCTTGAGCAGCTTGTTCCTGCTTCTTGGCAGCCTCTTCAGCTGTCAACTGGTTGATCTTTGCTTCCACCTGCAGAAGCAGCGGGGCCTCCTCCCCCATTGCGAGCTTCACTTCGTCGTAGCGACGCAGCAGATCTTGAACTTTTGCCAACATTTTAGGGCCGAACCGAGGCTGGTTCGTCACGGGGTCCACCATTGAGCAGCGCGCCCGAAACTTCTCGATCATAACGTCCACATCACCTACAATGGCAGTCTGCAGAGGCACAGATGAAGACAGTATTACAGAGTTAGTGGAGAATGTTATCGTGTAGCGAGCTACGGATAACGACTGCGACGTCAATTTTGCGCGCAGGAAGGCCGCGAACCCACCAAAATGAAGTTGAAGCTCTCTTCTAGAGTGACATCGGTTGTGTTATTGGCAACGGACTGCTGGACGCGCGCTAGATGCGTCTCGAGCGCTTCCACATGCGCTACAGCTTGGCGGAACTCGCTCATTGCGACAATGATACCCGTCGTACTTAGGATGGATGTCGCACTTAGTAGAAAAGCACAACATGGAGATGGCTACATTGAAGTGACCATGACAAGTCGACGACTATGCTCCGTCGAACCTGCAGAAATACAGGAGCGAAGCGTTCTAAGAACACATGCAGCGCATTTTACTTGATTGTCTGCACCTTGCTGGTGCCTATGAGGCCACATCCATTTGCCAACTCGCCTCCAACTCCTCAAGCAAGTCCTCGTCGGAAAATGTTCAAGCTGATTTCCACGCTCGTCATCGTTACGATCACTTTCAGGGATGCACGTGCTGAAGTCACTCCGCTAGTGGCCAAGGCCTTGAGAGTTCAAGAAGAGCAGCGGCCGCTTGAAGCGAGTGGATTGGGGTCCTCGTTGTCCGGCAACGGCGGTGGAGACGCGGGTGATTCGCTGTACGAGAAGTGCAGCTGGTACGACCATTTCAAGTTCTGGAGCTGCTGCGGCTGGAGCTGCGCGTAGCGTGCCGATGACAAATACATGTATAAAGCGATGAACACGAGACAGTCCCGCTCAAAGAGTTTTGTTGCAACCTACAACCCAGCTCTACTACACTCCTGGCCACAATAATACGGCCACCCCTAAAAAACCCCTAAAAATTACCATAACTCTGTCAGTTTTGCTTATTATGCGATGCGTTTTGATACAAGTAGCAAAATATGGTGCAAAAGGCCTGACACGTGTTGACCCTCGCGTTTTT
>JAIKVJ010001535.1:0-11684 GCA_024679225.1 Phytophthora pisi
AGGTGTCATCGCAGGAGTAAGCGGCGCGTGCTGCAAGACTGCGGCGAAGAGGCAGTCTAGAGACTGTGCTGCCCTTTTGACATAGAGACATCGGATGCTGTCACGTGGTGCAATAACGCGTGGAATGCGCTGGACGCCGACACCGTCAAAGCCTGTTGAGGCCACACCCGATTGATCGACCGGACACAGATTAATGTCATAATTAACTAAATCCAGTAGTAGTATCACTTCGCTCACATTTTATGCCCTCTAATTGGCTCATACCACTTGAAAGTTGTTATATATCAGGCGTTCCTTATTCACGCCCCGGTCTGTACAGAGGACATATTCAGCGCATGGCCCATCATCCCTTGGCGGCATGGAAATGCGGTGCCGGTGGCCGTGATCCGTCTCAACTTGTTGAGGTCCGTATGCGCAGGTCAGATCTAACAGTGCGGTAAATGAAGCAGCGGTGAGGACGATGCTAAAACGAGGGAGATTCCAAAGATGAAACTGCGCACTCTTTGGCGTTGGTGTCTGCAGCGCGCCGCGCGAAATAAAATAAAAACGCATCCGGTTCTATTTTCGAGGCGGGACGGATGTCTCACTTTAACTGAAAGTTGCGAGCACTGCTCGCCGAGCAGTAAGGCCTTACTTTTATGCTTGGCGACTCGCTCCTACTCACTTCTGCGAGCAGTAGCGACGATCTTCGTGGTAGCTCTTACCACTATACCGGTACTAGCAAAAATTCCCTGAAAAATAGTCGAAAACGGACTGAACGAAACGAGAACAGACCACTGCAGTGGTGCGAGCGCAGCAACGTTCATCCTGCTGAACATGTTGTCAAACCCAGCTGCCACAGCAGACTGGGCGTGCTGGGACAGCGACTGATTTCTTTACAAGTTAATCATGACTATTAATCCCATCGAGGAGGAGCCTGGAGGTGAGGTGTGGCAGTCCGTTTAACGAGCGAGCTGTAGCTGGTGGCGATGGCACCTCCACTGAATGCATACATGTATGTGCACTGCTGCGCCGTCCGCAGTCAGGAATTTGCCAAGATTTCCATCTAAAACGATTGAGCTTGCGAAAAAAAATCTCGGTGTGTCAATTCGTATTTAAACGAGACGCCGCGGGCCACATAGAGAAGTAGCGTCATTTTCGCAGACAAAGGGTCGGTTTCTGCCCCGGGGGCGGCACACTGGCGAGTGGCCCACTCGCTCGCACTGCTGCGGGTCCCCACTTTCAACTCAGCACCTGCGCTCGCATATCGCACGGCACCAGCGAGCGAGCGAACGAGCGCGCACCGGAAGAGAAGGTCGTGCTGGAGCCGTACATGGGCGAGAGGGGGACCCGCCTCATTCCACTTTTCCACTGAGACCCGCGACACGCCACCGGCATTTGAAGTGGACTGGGGGACCAGAAACCGACCGATAGGAACGAACCACAGCGGAGAAGAGAAAGAGATACACAACACACAGACACACAGAGCAGATCTACAGCCATGGGGAACGCCTTGAGCAGCGGCGGCACCAGCATCAGCGACACCAACGCGTCCCAGAGGCGCTCGCCCGTGAAGAGGCCCAAGGAGAAGATGCACTCGCTCTCGGACACGACGGTGTCCTCCTCCCAGGACAGTGACGACGGCAATGAGCCCGTGCTGCAGACGCCTGGCCGACGCAGGAGACGAGAGAGCGGCGAGAGCCCGGCGTCGACGCTGGATACCACGGGGATCCGCTACAGCAGTGGCGATGCTAAGGACAGGAACTCTTCGGCTTCGAGCGCCTCCGTCATGTCGGCTGTGAACGGCGTGCTGTCCTGGATCATGGCGTGTGCCGGCGGCTCGTCGAGCTCCGCCCACGCTGACGGCCAGCCGGACTACGACGAGCGCTACCTGACGGAGCAAAAGCATCGAGCCTTTTGGGAGCTGGTGCAGCGCATTTTGGACCTAAACGACGTGGTGCTTATGATCCGCTTGCTGCTGGATTTCCTACAGGACGACCTTGGCGCCGCAGCGGCCGCCGTCTTCTTGGTGGATCAGAACTCGCAGAGCATGTCCCGCATCACGCGAGGTGTACCGACACAGTCTGGATTGGCCCCGTCTCGAGGACTTGTAGGTGAGGCGCTCAAGTCGCGGGTAGCACGGTTCTTGGTGGACTTTAGCGCTGAAGAAGGATACGATCCGGAAGTGGACTTGGCGCACGAATTCCCAGGACAAAAGCTTTTCTGTGTGCCCTTGATGGAGCATGATGCAGTGTACGCGATCATTGAGGCTACGACAGCCCACCCTACGCGGCGCGTGATGGATGAACTCCACGTCAAGTTGTTGACGTGGCTTGGACCGATTTTGAGTTCGTGCATGCGGAAGTGTATCGAGTTTCACGACGTGTTGCTCTCGGAGCGCACGCAGAAGGCCTTGCTGCACATTATCAGCTCGTCGGATACCGAAGACACGGTGCTGAACCTCGTGGACGGTGTGATCGACGGCGCTTGCCATATCACCAAGGCCGAGCGTGTGTCGCTGTTCATGATCGACTGGGAGACGGACGAGCTGTGGTCATTGTCGTCGAGCTACTGTGACGAGACGCTTCGGGTTCCTCTTCGAGCAAGTATGCTGGGCCTTGCAGCCACAACGCAGCAAACCCTCAACGTCCGCAACCCCAACACAGATAGGCGCTATAACTGGATGACGGATCAGCGTCGCGGCGTTCACACGCGCTGCGTGCTGTACGTGCCTGTGGGCATTCAGGAATCTTCTCAGAACAACGAAGGGGTGTCTGCTACTAGCAATCGACCCATTGCGGTGCTGGAGATCATCAACAAAGTGGAGGAGGAAGTGCCTAGTGGAATAACTCCCGGGTGCTGTCCGGGCTTTACGTTCGATGACGAATGTGCTCTTGAAGCTTTCGCGTGCGAGGTTGCGGTCATTCTGCGCCGACGCAACAACGAGATCGAGTATATTAAACTATTGGCGGATACGCGAGCGGAACAGGTATTGGCGAAGCGAGCTCGAAGTCAAGTAAATTTGCTGGAATGCTACACGAGTTACGCGTCCGCAGTGAGCGCCCACCCCGAAGCCTGCCTCCGCAATTCGTTCGTCCCGAGTGATCGTCATGTGGCCGATTGTCCCGAATGCGCAGCTGCTGCCAAGCTAAAGGAAGACCAGCCTTCTTCCGATGCTTCTCCTGTTGCGAGTAAAAAGGTGGAAGACCACGTGCATCCATTGGAGAATGTCGTCGAACAGCGTCTCGGTAAAGCTGCAGGCAATAAGAACCACCATTCTGGCCGATTAGGCTACGAATTTGTGGGAAGCGACGAAAGCATTCCGTCTGGATTGCTCTTCAGCGCACCACCAGGCTCTCGGTTTCCCTCGTGGGATTTCAACGTATTCACGACGGACCCAGCGGCACTCCCGAAGTTGTTGGAAGAAATGTACCTGGACTTCAAGGTGGACGAGGTATTGCAAACGACGAAGCACCGGCTGCAAAACTTCATCGTGGCGATGAAGGAGCACTACCACCCGAATCCGTTCCACAACTTCATGCACGCCTTCTCGGTGGTCCACGCTTCTTATCTCCTGCTCAGCACGACAGACGCTGGTCAACTGCTTCAGCCACTGGACATTGCTGCCTGCCTGATTGCATCGCTAGGCCACGACGTTGACCACCCTGGCCACACGAACGACTTTGAGGTGAAGTCTGGCTCGCAGTTGGCGATGCTTTACAGCGACGAGTCGGTACTGGAGCATCATCATGCGTACACGACCTTCCGCTTGATTTCCAAGGAGAAGAACGCGAACATTCTGCAAAACTTGACCCCCGTCGATTATCGCCACGTGCGGAAGATGGTGATTACTGCGATTTTGGGCACGGACATGGCGAATCATTTCAAGTTCCTGGAGTCACTGGAGAAGGTTCTTCGCCCATCGAATCACCACGTTGATACGACTTCGATCTCGTCTGCTAAGCGCGATAACTCCAGCGTCACGGCTATCATTGCCGTGAGCAGTGGGGCAAAGCCGATGTTTGAAGTCGCAGCTACCAAGGATCAATCGAAACAGGGCCCAGAAATCCTAACTGTGTTACGCGATGCTGTGATGCAACCTGAAGGCTCAGTAGCTGGGACTCCTCGCGGCAGTACCAGCGGCTCGGCCCCTAGCAGTTTTTCAGGTGGAAAGTGCGCGCCTGGTCGCTCGTTTAGCGGCCGATCAACGAAGGGAGGGTGGACGTACAATGGCACTGTAGAGGACCGATTGTTCCTTGTGAAGACACTTGTTCATGCGAGCGATCTGTCTGGCCAAGTATTCCCCAAGCCCGTCGCGTTGAAGTGGAGTAACATGATCTCGAAGGAGTTCGCATACCAGGCGTTAATGGAGCAGGCGGAGAACATCCCGATCTCGTACAGGAACATCGACGATCCTCTCAAGATGGTTGAGGGCCAGCTCTTCTTCGCTCAGAAGATCGTCTCGCCCCTCTGGGATCTCATGTACATCATGTTCCCGGATATCGACGAGTGCATGTCGAACCTGAGATCGAATGTCGCGCACTACGAGCAGGAGCTGCAGCGTCTCAAGCAAGCTCGCTTTGAGGAGGGTGTTGATGCCGACCGCATGCGAGACGAGCGCGATGAACTCGTGAGGCAGTACGAGCAAGAGGAAGCTGATCAGCAGCTCAACAGGAGAGCACGTCGTGACTCAATGTGCGGCTGTGAAGACGAAGGCGTGGCGGTGCCTGGACTTGCCAGACATAACCCTGCCAAGTTCAACTCGTTCCGCACGATCCCGGAGGACGACACCAACAGCAATAGTAATAGTGACGGCGCAGAGGCAGGATCGGACGGCGAGGCTGGCGTCCGCGCTAGCGTACTCGAAGCGGCGGAGAAGTCTCGCCGCACAAGGTCCAGCAGTGTTAGCAGTAGCAGCAGTAGCGACTTGGAGGTAGACGAGCAATCGCTCGAAGTGTACGAATAAAAAGATTATCGCCGCTCGATGCAGTGCTTGATTTGCTTCCAGCAAGATAAAAAGTTATGATGATCAAACAATGAATCTAATAAGACTGCTCGAGTGCAGTGTCCGTAGAATGCGAACGGGGGGAACATACAAGGTCTCGTCGACACTCAAAGCAGTGCTTGGTTTTGCTGTCGACGTGCTCGGAGCAGAAGTACCCCTCGCAGCGTGAACACTTGGCTGCTTGTGAGAAGAGCGCGAAGACGAAATGGCACTCGCGCGCGTTGCAGTACCATTCCGGTCGATCAGGAAACTCTAGCACAGGACGCGCCGCCACTTGCCAGGTCTGACGGATCGATATCTTGACGCTCTCCGGGGATTTAGGCGTGTCAGCGTCTTGGTTTGGCTGAGCTGGGTCACTTGTTCTTGGAAAACTGTCGTCAAAAAAGCGAGGTGACCCAAGCCAGGACATCGCGGCTGGCGAGTTCAGAAACTCAAGCGACGAAGACTCGGATACGCTGCGACTCAGCGTCAGACTGCCCCCAACCCGACTGCACGTCGACACTGTTGTAGCCGTTGACGTGCTTGAATCCCTAGAACGACTGCAGCCAAGATTGGACAGATCATGCACTGCCTCCTCGTCATTGATACTGTCCGCAGCCTCATCGCAAATGTTGAGCATCGCCATGGTCGGCTCGGACAGCCGACGGTCTCTGCCGAATCCTCGAACACGTCCACCGCCTGCGCAGTTTGCTTTCGGGCACTGGTGCTTGAAGATACAGAGAGCGTGCTGTGGTCGACAGCAGAAGCGGAATTCGCAGTGGCCGCACACTGCTGTCTCCAGCGCCAGCACGTCGAACTTCGTGTTGCAGTACAAGCACACCTCTTCTTTTTCAAGTACAAGTCGTGCCGCCGTCGTGTCACGCCGCTTCCAGCGATGTGCCAACTCCAGCGGCGAGTACCTCCGCATGCTGGTCTCCTGCATACGCGCACCGTGGGCAAGCAGCAGACGCACCATGTCGGGCTGGTTTCGAATTACACTAAAATGCAGCGGCGTAAGACCGGCATCGTCTCGATTGTCGACGTCGGCATGGCAGCGATCGATTGCCAGACACGCAACGGATACACGCCCATACCAGATAGCGTAGTGAAGGATCTCGTTTGCCAGGACGACGCTCGCGGTGGCACTGTAGTGGCGACGAATCACGTGAGCTTCCCACAATCGGCGCACCAGCGACCCGTTACCTGACCGGACGGCCTCGGCCATCTCCGGGGGCAGCGTCCGATGCAGTCCGAACCCTCCCAGCGATGAGATCGATTCTTCCTCGCCCTCGGCTGAGCTGCTATCGCTGCTAGAAGCCCCAGTATCACTGCACGAAGGCGCGACAGCCCCCACCGTCCGAAGAAAATGCTCTCGGGACACATGTGCAGTCGTGTCCTCACGATGCATCTTGGGGTTCGGTCGAAGCGCCAGCGCCTGCAAAATGACCTGGTAAGGGTCGAGTTCCCGCACCAGGGGCTTAAACTCACGCAGGAAGTCCTCGAACGCCATGCACATGAGCTTGGCCTCCAGCAGCTTGAGAATCGCCAGCCCTGCGCGTAAGAAAATGTCCTGCACCCCGACAAAGAAGAGATCGAATATCGCGCACGCGAGCTCCGTCTTGGTGGACAGCGAGAAGAGCGTCGTGAACCATTCGATGCCGTACATGGGGATAGCGAAGCCCTGCGCCAGAAGGTGGGCGTGCAGCTTGGGCAGGTCCCGAATGAACATTTGCTCAAAGTGCTGGAGATACTCGTCCAAGAACGTGGAGCTGCGGTGGTAAATCCCGGCCAGATGGCGCTTTTTGAGCATGTAGAGGAAGAGTGCGTAGGCGTCCGCCTCGGACAGCCCTTCCACGAGGAACAGCGCGGCGATGAAGTTCATGCCCTGGCAGTAGCCGTCCTCGGCCTCGGCGATGGCGTTCAGCACGCGGAACAGCGCGCTCTGCTGCGCCGCGAGCTGGTGCTGGTGGCTGCGCTCGAAGATGCTGAAGGTGCGCGTGACGTCGCGGCCGATGGCGCCCGAGCGCTCGTACTCGGGCGACGAGATGAGGTAGTAGATCTCTCGGTGGCGGCGCACGAAGTCCCGGGGCAGCACGCGCATGTGCATCCAGCTGATGCCGTCCGTGAGCGACAGCAGCAGCTCGCGCTCCGATTGGTCCGTGAAGTTGAACTGCTTGACCACATTGCGCCAGAACAGCTGCCGCTTCTTCTCGCAGCCAACGCGAACGCCAACGCTCGGCGCCGCCACACTAGATCCACCGGCCTTGTGCATATCGCAGTTCGAGTGGCGGCGCCGCCGGGTGCTCAGCTGCAGCTTGGGCGCTGCTGTCGAGGTCTCCGCACTGGAGACCGAGTCGGTGGGACCCTTCGGAACCATCACAGGCCAGGCCGTTGGGGCAAAACGACAACGCCTCGCGCTGTCTCTCGCTGGTACGCGGCACGTTGCGGACTGACGATGGCAGTCTCGCCTTGTCCAGAGCGTCGGCAGAGCGTCAAAGCGGGCGTCCGTTTCCTGCCGGCTGCGGCGCTACTTCTGAGCTTGAGCTGGAACTGCGGCAGCTGTTCTCAGAGCGTTATTTTTTTCGGCCAATGGCAGAAGATGCGCCGCGTGACATGAAACGAGATTGGCTGAAAAGGCGCGAAAAAAGTTGGTGTGCGCGTGGTGTGCGGATACTCCACGGAGAAGTACTGAGGATGGCGGCCACGGCCTCGTCCAAGCCCGCGCGCGGCGACGAGGGCGACTCGGCGCGCGAGAAGCTGCCGCTCAAGCCGCAGGTGGTGCGCATCGAGGTGCTGGGCGACGAGAAGGTGGGCAAGACGTCGCTCATCTGCTCGCTCGTGTCGCGCCACTTCAGCGAGAAGGTGCCGAGCGTGCTGCTCAACGTGCAGATCCCGGCCGAGGAGAGCGATGAGAACGTCATCATCTCCATCACCGACACCTCCTGTACGTAATTTATTTTATTTATTTTTTATTTGTTACCTTTTAATTAATGCAATATAGTTTACTTACATCGTTGGTGCAGCTCGTGTGTCCGACCTGATGCGCGTGACGAACGCCGCCAAGCGCAGCGACGCCATCCTGCTGGTGTACGACCTGACGAGGCCCGAGACGTTCCAGCGGCTGCGGCGCTGGCTGGACTTTATCGCCAAGAACAAGGAGATCCCCGTCGTGCTGGTCGCCAACAAAGTGGACATCAACGCCGTCACGCCCACCACGGACGGCCCCTACGCGAGCCAAGTGCGGCACCTGGTCAACACGTATCCGGTGGGTGCTGATGCTATTGGAACAAACTATTTCGTATTGGCAATATCTGACAGTGCAGCGCTTTGGTGCTTTTCGTGTTGCAGTTTGTGGTGTCGGAGGTGGAATGCTCGGCGAAGAATTTCACGCAGGTGGCGCAGGCTTTCTTCTTGGCGCAGAAGGCGGTGCTCTATCCTGTGGCACCGCTGTACAATGAAAAGAAACGGGTACGTTGCCCAATGGATTTTTGAAGCAGCTATGAGATCATTCTTATAGAGGGGTACTTATTTGATGTGTGTTTGCAATGCAATGCAATAGCAATTGCAACCAAAGTGCCTGAAGGCGATCAAGCGGACGTTCCGTCTCTATAATCGCGATCGCAGTGGAATTCTTAGTCGAGAGGAGCTGAATGAGTACCAGTACGACTGCTTCGGCGTGCGTCTTCTGTCCACGGAGATCGATACGTTGATGGAGTACCTTTCGTCCGAGGTGCCGTCTGGAGTGGCTCCCGATCGCAGCGGACTTTTTGTAGACGGATTCATCTATCTGTGGTGGCTATTTATCGATCGCAACCGGCCCGAGTCAGGCTGGCAGGTGTTGCGAAGTCTCGGATACAATAATGACTTGCACTTGGAGATTCCGCCCGAGCGCCTCCAGCTGCCGCCGTATGAAGACGACCAATCTGCGCAGCTCACTCCCCAAGCGGTCGAGTTCCTGACGAACCTGTTTCGCCAGTTTGATGCGAACAAGGATAACAATATTGCGGAGAACGAAGTTGAAGCCATCTTTTCCATTTGCGAGGACGAGAGTGCGCCTTGGACAACGTGCTCTGCTATCTCGTCGCCACTTCTCTATGAGAGAACCATGGTAGACGGGAAGCCCACACTGTCGCTTGCCGTGTGGCTTGCTTGCTGGAGTTTTGTGGCCCAGGAAAACCCGCAGAAGCTTCTTGAAACGCTTTTTTACCTGGGCTACAATGACAAGCTGTTCCCGGCCATCGAGTTTGTCAAGTAAGTGTCGTGTGCTGTATGCATCCAGATCACGTTGAGATCTAATCACACACTACTTATTTTCTGATTAACAGGAGTCGCAGCTTGACGCGCAAGGCCATGAGGATCGACCGTAACCTGGTCTCGTGCTACATTTTTGGCTCACCGGATTCTGGAAAGGAGCATTTCCTTCGTGCGTTTGTTGGTGGAAAAGAGGCACCTGTAGCAGACGATGATCAGTTTATTCTGCGCGGCATTGGGGCTGTGCCTGACCGAGACACGACAAAATACCTCTTTGTAAGTGGAGTCGTTTGCGGCCAATGTGGTAGATATCTTGTTGATTGTGACGAATGTGTTGCGTGCATTGAGCAGATCACGGAAGCGTTGTCGGATGAGGAGATCGAGATGAAGGCGGATGTCCTGCTCCTGATGTTGAATCCTGAGGACGAGCCGAGCAAGGTGTTTGTGGAGGAGCTGGATAAGAAGCTGCCTGCTTCGATTCCGCGCGTGGTCATCAGTTACAAGCCGGAAAAGCACAACGAAGACGTGGAAATCGACGTCGACGAGAGCACTGCCTTGGTGAATGAAGAGCCCATCGACTTTGCGATTGATGCGACGTTAAAGCAGTACCTGACGTCGCTGAAGTGCTACGAAGCGCACTGCGTCAAGGATGAGGTTGCTCGCGCCCTCGTGGCTACTGCCTTAAGACCGTACGTGGTGGTTTGCTTGGTTTATACTGGGTGGTGCTTAAGTCTTATTCATGTATTTCTTTTTACTTGAGCAGCCCCAAGAACGCGCGCTCCAAATCTTCAGGCAGTTGGTTGCCAGGTCGGAAGACGGCGGGTGTGGTTGGACTGACGGCCACCGCGTTGGTCGTCGGTGCGTTCGTCGCGAAGCCGGAAGAGAGCAAGGCGGCTTTTAACGACATCATGTCCAAACTTCGGCGTTGAGTGTGTAAGTAGCTACGCAGCGAAAATACAGAGGGTTGAATCGCTTCAACGGTGTGCCAGGGCAACTTCAGGTCGCATAGGCCCGCTGCGTATCATGTCGCTTGGTTGACTCCAACCAAGGAGTCACTTGACTCCAAGTGAATGTTGAAGTTGCATGATTACGGAGAATTCGATCCAGGAAAGGGTAAAGGCCCAATCTTGGCCATTTTTGGTTCGCCATGCGATTGTACATGCGAGATACAGCTTAGTCAGACCCGAGCGCTCTGAGCGCACTAAAGGATAGTCGTCCGAATGGCCAGCTATTTAGAGTGTACTGTTGCTCAGAATGACCGTTTGTATTGCCCGCCCTCATTCGCACCTTCCTGTGTAATTACCAAGACAGAAACACATGTATGTTTGCGCCAAAAAACGGAATCTTCAGTCTCCACGCGTTTTCACGCTTTTGTGAAGCCCAAAGCCCGTCGGATCTTCAACAACTGGGAAGGCACAATTTTTCTAATGGATCGGCTCGGCGGGACTTCATTATTTATGCGGCATTCCTGATGGAAAGGTGTCGCACTGGTACAGCAGTCGGATGCACTGATACCGTGAGCTGACAGAGTTTAGAATGACAGGTAGGAGGAGAACGAACACCAGCTTCGAACGTAGCGCCGATACATACTGCTTCCCAAAATGGGTATTCTAAATGGGCACTATTTCAAAATGGGATGATTCACCTATGATTACGTCATGCTCTGTGCCATTGTAAAGTTTGGGAAGATATTGTGATTTACACTTTACCTGTCAAGTTGAAGGCATTGCCGGGGGCAGTAAGATCTTAACCGAGCAACACTGAAGAAAGCCAATGGAGACTCCATTAACCGAGCAACACTGAAGAAAGCCAATGGAGACTCCTTTATCAAGCGTGGCCCGCGGGCCACACGACGCAGCGGACGCAATTGCCTTCCACGTCCAGCTCGAGGTGCTTCAGCTAGCTTTTCACCAAAAAGCAAATCCATGTCCAAAATCGTTTTTGCGCAGTGTGGTCCCACCTTTTTCGTGTCACGGTTGTCAAGGGGAACGCCCAGCTGCACGGGGGTCAAGGGCGCAGGGCATCGCGCCTGGGGCCGCCCTGCAGCCCTCCATTCCCCCCTGCACATTCACATCTTCCTTCGGTGCGACGGCGCGTTGCTGCTTTCTCCCGTTGCAGTGCTTGCGCCGATTACGCACGTGTTTAATCCTGTCGGTGGATCAGCTCGATTACGGCGCGAAACCCCTGATAACCACCGCACTTCCACCCACTCCACTCCGCATCACCTCACCTCACCTCACCTCACCTCGGCTCAGTCCACAAGTTGCCGTCCAGCGCTCAAGTCGCTCAAGCAGCACGCCACCACCGCAATGGAGGCGCCACAGCTGACGCGCCGCAAGCCCAAGGCGCTGCCGCGTCTCATCGTCGAGCCCGAAGACGAAGACGAGGCCTTCGCCGCCGTCCCCGTCGAGCAGATGAGCGCGCGCGGCGTGTTCCTGCTCTCGATGGCCGTCACGTCGTTCGCGGCCTT